>JAHWXV010485906.1:0-20381 GCA_024586415.1 Phrixothrix hirtus | reverse complement strand
AATGTATGTGTATCTTTGTTCTACCTCGTTTATGCAACTTTCACATGCATAAAGCTAGTTTTACTAACTCTTAAAGATAATTTTACCGTATTGTACATATCTGCCTACGTCAAGATCACAATTTCAATATTTAATCCTTTAGAGGACATTTATAAACGGATACACTATAAATGGTTGTTGGTATAGAGACCACTTAATTTAATTTCCTTGTGTAATTTGTTTATATCTGCTATTATTTATATTTCTATTTCATTCTTGCTCTAATTGCTCTAATTAATGTTTATAATTTATAGGATTAGAATTTAACAAATATAATAAATTTTGTTGACCTAATATAAACCACTTATTAAAAGGCGTGACTGCATTATCAATAAATTATATATCTAAATTTTTTATATCAACGTGGCACAACATAACAATTAAAGTGAAATTAAGATTTCCATTTCAACTTGATATTTTAGTTAGTGTTTCAAAAGTTATTTTAGCCAAAATAAGTCGGTGTCGCACGTGAACTCGATAGGAAACACACACTATGGAATAAATAAAAAAAACAAATAAAACAAAGCTTTGGTTTAAAACTAGCACAGCAACTAAAATACTTCTGTTTACCTTAAGTTCTTTACTATATTAGATATTCATTATTTAAGCATGTTAAAATATTAGTTACATAGAATGCTTCGAACAAAGACTTATAAGCCCTGTCTTAATTGTCATTTGTTTCAAGGTCCATATCGCCTTTGTCTGCTGGTTTTGTCACAAATGCTTACCGTGTAAAGGTTCTTCTGATGACTTCTTTCACCACCTGTACTAATCGCAGAGTTTGTTGGACCCGACAGATGTAGTGGTTAGCATGTTTGCCTCTACACCCAAGGAACGCAGGTTTAAACTCGACCGCGTTCGGTGAATTTTTCAGGGGAGAAAAATTTAATAAGTATACCTTCTTCTCGGATAAGGAAGTAAAATCGCAGATCCCGTGTGAATGTGATGTTTGCCACGTTTAAATTCCCTATTGGCGGCGAAACTCCTCTAGATTCGGCAAAATTCTAGTAGGCACAGCGAAATGACTTTATAGCAGTTCTTTGAATGTAATAAAAGACTATATAAATAGCATGTAGGGCAATTTTTTAGGTTCTTCTGATAAATTCTTTCATCATCTGTACTAATCGCAGAGTTTGTTGGCCCCGACTGATGTAGTGGTTAGCAAGTTTGTCTATACACCTAAGGAACGCAAGTGCAAACTCGGCCGCGTTCGGTAAATTTTTAGAGGAGAAAAATTTAATAAGCATGCCTTCTTCTCGGATAAGGAAGTAAAATCATAGGTCCTGTATGAATGTGATGTTTGCCACGTTAAAATTACGTACTGGCGGCGAAACTCCTCAAGATTCGGCAAAATTTTGGCAGGGATGGCGAAATGACTATATAACAGTTCTAGAGGGCCAAAGGAATATCCGCATTCCAAATCTGCAGCCACAAAGATAAACAAACAAGCCAACAAACAAACGCAGAATTTGAGCATTTATCTTCCACCATACGCTTATCAGCATTGAAAAAACAATTAGGACTAGCTCCAAGAAAGAAGTGTTCCCGATCAATGAAAAATCCACACTCACGTACCTAACAATTTGAAAATATTATTTAGTCATTCCTTATGAAAGTCAATCTTAGTCCGAATAAAAGAAAAAAACAAGAAATTTTATTAGTTCAATGTTTTTTTTGGCAGCAGGTGTGGTATTTGTTATTTATTTATTGTAGTAAGGCGAATGATAATTTTTAGTGCTCAATAATTTTCACAAAATCAAATTAGTAAATACGAAAAATAAAAGTAATTAAAAGATTGTCCCACAGAATTAAATGTACTTCGGCCTCAAGACACAAAAGACGTTTCACGAACAATGTGGCGAATGCAAAATTGCTTTCCTTTTTGATTACGAATTGTAGGATCAACAGAAACTAGCCACTCCACAAATCATTAATACCATTCACTCCGATACTTTATGAATGCGACGTAGTTTTAGCTGAAAAATATCATCTTAAGTTTTATTCCCAGAAGTAGGGTCTTATTTTTTTTCGCGCGGAATGTGTCTTTTCGCGCCCTACAAATTTCACTAAAACGAGACGCCGTTAAGAAAATCTAGCGTTCTTGTTTTCACAGTAAATTTTTAGCCTAACCCCGTATTTGCTCATCAATATATTATATTTCTTTGTTGGTTTTCTTCAGAAATTGCAGCAATTTTCCTTATATGATATTCCCTACTCGGAAGGTTGTGATCAGCGTTAGCTTTTTAATAAACATATTTCCGTTTTTGAATTTTGGTAGTTTTATTTTTAGTCATAATTACGTACCATTCTGTAGAAATACTTCTGAATGACAGTGGAACCGTTCGATGTACTTACAAAATTGTAATGTTCCTCGTCATTGTTGAAGGAAATTGTGGCAGCCTCACAGCGTGCTTCATATGAACTTTTCAGTGAGAAATTTTTCTCGCTAACAAATTTGCATACTAAGTCATTATGCTATTCAGCTATATTCAGTTGCTGTTCACAACACAGCGGGCGTGAATAATGGACTTATTAGAATACATCAGAACATCACCTAGTACAGCATAGTCTCCCAGCTTTATGCTTTATACCGGAACTACTAGAGGAGCACGAGAAATATGCAATTTTATGACAATTTTTGTATTCGCCAAATATGTGCGGATAGGTATTTTCCAAGGCCTTACATAAATTCTACATTTTCTCCTGTAAAAAGCAATTTTCAACATTTCTATATCGATTGGCGCAAGTAATAGAAAATTTTGGTCCGTGAATATTATTCTAGTTGACTTTTCGTACGCTAGGAGCAACTGGTTTATTTCTGGAATTGCCGCGTTTCCTTTCTGGAGCACATAGTCGCTTAGGTCTCTGTTATATTCATTTGGTATGGTTTAATAATAATTTCGGGTATTTTTTTGAAAAGATGCGCAAAAGATAGTGTTCAAAACCTCTTAATTCAATTAACCTGAAAATTAAATTCACTTAAAATTGAAATGCTTTTAACTTCAAAATCACAAGATAGCTCAAAAAGTCATGAGTCACTTAAGTTTTTGAAGATATTATTAATAAGTTTGTTTTAGAATAGGAAATCCTGTCATAGCAATATACAATAGTTAGATAGGATCATAAAACGATATGTTTATACCTAGCACTTCCTGTGTGGAGCAAAAAGGATGACGCTTCTAAAATAATGAAATATACCGAGATTCATAGAAAAGATGACAGGATGTACAAGGAAAGAATTTCAAAATACACAAAGACCACTGGTCAACCTCAAAAAACCGTAGTAGCTATCCCTACTACATGAACAGTTGGTAAAAAGATATGCAGAGCTAAAAACAGGGTCTGTTCCTGAATAACAGTTGAACTCTTAATTACGTGGAGTAATGTTAATTAAGTGACCTAAGTGCAAGTGTTAGTGATCCAGCATCTCTGGTTCAACACCGCCAAAGGTAACAATTGTCAAAAAGATTCCGTCAAATATATAAAGAGTTCGCAGCTTTTGAAGTCACAAGTTGATTTAAGATCGCTGAAGGCACGAATTTAATAAGTGAATTATCCGAGGAGAAATTATTTCTAAATAAGAATTAAACAAATCGACAGCTGTCAAGGTAATCAAAATTTTGAAGAATCTAAAATTACGATCAAGACCAATTTTAATAAAAATCCTTTCATTTTACAAACAACTTAAAAATCATTAGTAAAGTGTTTACGTGTGACATGACTAAACGTGATCCACTTATTTTTATAAATGAAGTGTCGAATGACAATGACACGTGTACATAAAAAGCAGGAAATGCTGCAAGAAACTTTGGCCAGTTATTGGTCTACCTCTTGAGTTGATAACGCGCTTGAGGAACAAACAAATTAACTCCCTCTGAAGTTTCAATGCGGACTGAATGGAATTATGTCCAGACAAGATGTTGTCGAGATAGTTGTTTCGCAATAGAACTTAAGAAGCGTCTGAAAATGTTTTTTCCGCAATTTGGGAAATCTCGTTCAGCACTCTAATGATTTAATATAGATAAGACGTATACCATGCACAACCATGTTTAAAGTGCAAGCTGGACCTCCTAATCAATGAAAAATCCCCAAACCATATTTTAGTATCGCCTGTGTGATGGATTTACAAATATTTAGCGAAACATTTGTTTTATGTCTGCGTTGAAAGCTACTGCGTGGATTCGGAAATCGAGTAGTACGCCTCTCAAATCTGTTTGAAGTTTTGGACAGAAAAAAGGCGTGCCATTCAAGCATAAATCATTTGGACCAATTTGGATAATAATCAACTGAAAATTTCCTAGGTCTGACCTTTAATGAGCATAATTGACGTGATGCTATGGCATAAGTATCGCCCAAAATGGGTTCAAAATGTTTGAAAGGTAAAGAAACCGTGAATCTACCAGGAATGGTAGGACAGGTCGTTTTGGAAAAAAGTTCTTCGCATTTTACTTTATCAGGACTTAAATATTGTTCTGAAGGAAGCTTTCCGATCTCTTAGAATTTTTGCAAACACAATTCCAACAGCTCGATAGATATTGAACGCATTACATTTATATTATTTTTATCTTTATGTGCGTAAACCAAAGTTTTAGTTAATTCTTAATGTTTGATGTTCCAATAATTGTTCTCCATATATGTTGTTTTCATGTTTGTAGTATTAGTTTATTTGGTCATTACAGTTGACTCATGTAAAATATTCTATAATTTTACGTCGCGAATCTGTTTAATAAACAATAATTCTAATGAGTTTTTTTGAATACACATTTTGTCTTTATTATTTTTTGCACTTGGGAAAAACTTAAAATCAAAAGGGTCGAAGAAAGTAAAATGGCAAAATTTTTCAAGAGATCTATAAGGTAAATTAATTGTTGTTCTATTTTTATTTAAATACTTTGTTTTTATATAATTTTAGATTTCTTCCGTCCACTGAATCCGCTTTTCAATTTCACATTTTAAGGGGCTTATATAAGATACAAGTATATAAAACTGCCAATCACCTACATTGAAATTTAGATAGCAATTTTCTAACCGTTTTGTAACGCTTATTTTAATGAATAGAGATCCAAAACGAGCATTCAGTCAAAAAATATTTTTTGTAAATGTAATGCACAAAGATGTTTATTTAACTGTGTGTAAAAGAGAGTATGAGATTTTTGGTTTTCAACATTGTATAATGTCCTGTGATAGCGGATAGTAAACAAACGCCAATCGAGATCGTAAGCGAACTCCAACTTTACCCCATCATTACGAAAAATGTACATATTTTAGAAAAAATCTTTAAATGAAAAAATATCTATGTATTTTGGGATTCTAACGGTGTCAACGCGATTATAATTGAGCGACAAATAAAAAATTCCTCACATCTTGAAAATTTCAATACGAAATTTAATTCTCAAAGCAACTATTGTTGATTTTTGTATATCAATAATAAGTTATTCCTATTGGTAAACATTGAATTCAACGGTTGCGTTCAAAATCAGATATCGTGTAATACACAAAAAAATTGTTTACATAGCTTGAAAATTGTAAAAGTTACAGCGGGTTAAACTGAAACTTATGGCGCCCAGTAGTCAGCTAACAATTTTTTAAAAAACGCAAATTTGACACAAAAGACATTAAATGCGGTCAACGCACCTGCCGGATTTGTATCCGTCAGAAAATGTGGCATAAAAAAATTAAACAAATTTTTTAGAGCAAACAATGTTGGATTCAGATAAAAACGACGAGCTAGAAGGGAATGCATCTCCGACTATTGTTTTACACAAGGAAGAGAAAACTATAGAAGATAATGGAAAAGAAACACTTCTAGAATATATTCCCATTTTTAAGGTAATACAGTTTAAATATATTCACTCAAGCATTTCTAGCAAACAATACACTAAACAATCACAAATTATACTCAAAATTAAAACACTACGTCCAATTACTTTATGTACTGCTTATTATAAAACGGTAGTCCACCGCCAATAGATAATAAACAATGCATCGATTTATTCAGTTAGGTGGCGTAATTAGTTGGATACATAAATTTTATTTCGTAATTCTCAAACTGCTCTTTTGGTTTTGGTCATTTAGAATTGAAACTTCACATAATATCCCTCAGACCATTCTTTAATTTGGGACGCATCTTGATAATGTAAAATTTAGCTATTTTGCCTTTCAAAATAAAAAGTATAAATATTTACAGAAAAACAATAGCTCGGATCTTTTTAAATAATATTCCGAAAACTACATTCAATTTTATCCATTTTTAAGGGAGCTGCATTGGAATTACGATATCGGCTGGCATAGAGGCCTCTTAAGTAGCTTGGAGAACAAACATAAGAGCTCCGCAATACTATATAATAAATAAGAAATAATTATGATCTTGCACTTCATAACATTTCAATGCTGAAATATTACAAATATATCTGCGAGTCCTGTCTTAATGTCTCCCACAGAAGTTATCTCGATATACAAAAAACATCATAAAGATCGAGGGATATAAAATAAAATGTTCTGCAAAATGCACGGGAAAAATATTCAGATTAAAATTTAACTCATAAACTTATTAAGAAAATATCGGAATTAAATAGTGAACTGGGAAAAAAGATATATTTATGTACATAATACAGAAACGATATAAAGGCTTTGAAATGAACGTTGAAGAAGCCTAAGAAATCTATGTAAAGCGAATAGGCGGACAAAAATCTTTAACAACTGAGACCAAACACCAAATTAAACACTACAACGAAAAATAAAGAACTAAAACCTGAACTTGATAAAATACAAAAATCAATAATAAATACCAAACAAAAAAATACCGTACGGCATTGTTTCAACAATTAAAGAAACTCTACAATGACGTCATTCATCAGCATGAATGAGAAATATGCGTAAGAAATAAAATATCTAAAATATAAATTATTAAACAAAAAAGTTCCCAAAAAAGCAAAGTATCTAATCTCTCAATAAATACAGAAATACATTGAAACGTCTCCCAGGCATCAAGAAGATAATAGAAAAATGAAAGAGGAACACATTCTAGCAAAAAATGTACCAAAAGCACTGGAAAAATTGAGAAAACACTGCAATCTATCAAAAAATTAATAAAATGAACAATTCCTTGAAGGAAATTAATCATAAGAAGAAAACAGGAAACAATCTACGAAACGAAATTAATGAAGCTGCGTTAAAGGATAAACTGCACCTAAAAAAGACAAAAGTGGCATTAACAAGCGACCAATTTCCCAAAATACATCGATCTTCCTAAATTCGAGTACCATAGTAGACTGCTGCAAATTTAAAATAGAAGCATTAGTGAAACCAAATACTGATTTTGAAGACTAGGATACATTAGCATTTCAAAATTCACTACAATATAAATCAAATGACTTTGTAATCTTCATTTTCAATACAGCTAATGCCTCCAACTGCAATACAATAAACACGGGAGTTAAATATTTATCATCCGTGATATAGGACAGTATTAACTTTTGATTTAATCAAAACCGGTATATAAAAGAATTAGCTCCATTACTTATTATATTACTATAATATAACAAACAAAAGACAAAGTTTCAAATAAATAGTTAACAGTATATTGACGTTAGGTTATAGCCCAAATTTAGTGTTAGATGCCGTTCCAGTTTAAGACCCTACAAATATAAATTTACGTTATAAGGTTTTTCGTCAATAAAAATAAAAATTTCGAGAACAATAATACCTTTAATATAATTAACCAAAACGTATAGGGTATGTCAAATAAAGTTACTGAATTGTAATTCTTTTTAAATGAGACAAACTGTAAAATTCTTAGTGTTAGTGAATATTTGGCAATACTAGAACAAACTGATTCGTTATGCATTCCAGGCTTTCAAATTAAAAATTCATATTTCGAAAATGGTAAAGGCGCTGGGGCCGTTATAATTGTAAAATTTGGTATTAAAATAAGAAAGTAGACTCTAAATTCGTTCAAAGAATTTTTGAAAATACTATCATAGAGTTCTGCTTGAATAAATCACAACAATTTTTAATAATAACTATATATAGAGGACCACAAAGAAATTTTCGGTAAGTTATAAACAAACTTTAATGATACCTTAAAATGTGTTACAAATAACTGCAAAGGTTATGCCCTAATAGTTTGTGGTGACGTCAATATCGCCTTTATGGCTAACTCAAAGCAATTTGATTAACTAAGGGACCTTTTAAATTCTTTTAAGATTAGACACGTCGTCCATTTTCCAGATAAAGGTAAAAAATGTATAGATAATATTTGTGTTAATATATAAAAAAATAGGTATTCTAGAAAAGTACTGCGCACTCCTTTTAGTGATCATGAACCATAAATTTTACGTATTATCACTAATGCAGACTGTGACCAATTTTTTAAATATAGTTATCAAACTAGAGAATTTCATAAATATGGAAATGTAACCTCCTATATCTCTCTTGAAAACAGAATAATTAGAAAAGATTTATGAATATAAAGGCAACATAAATAACAGATTCGAAGTTTTTTATCAAACTTTCAAATATTATCTCGAGAGAGCATTTCCTTTAAAAACAAAAACATATCCCACAAATAAATCTAAAAAGAAGTTTTGGTTAACCAATTTATTACGTAGATGTGGGAGAAATTTGAAAGGAATATGCAAAAATTCAAAAATAAATGAAGATTACAAACAGTATTATAATATATATATAAAAAAATCAATAACAAACCCATACATATTAGCTAAAAAGTATAAAAACAAATTAAGCAATGAAATAAAAAATAAATCTAAAGCGGTTTCGAAGTTGATCAAGTTGATGAATAAGAAATAATATAATCTCGTTAAAAATTAACAATAAATCCGTCTCTGATCCAAACGAAATTTCACATGAATTCATACATTTTTTCAAAAATATTAACAACACATTTAATAACAATTACTTTGTTTAGAACGATATCATTCAATAGATTTTAACATCCATTCCTTCTTCTACACACTAACCCAATTAACTGATATTTTAAAACTAACTAAAAATTTCAAAAACTTTTATTCAATTGACCATGATGAAATAAATACAAACCTATTGTAAAAATATGCAAATCATGTTACAGAACCATTAGCTTACTTCATTAAATGCTCTTTTGGTGAAGGAATATTTACTGAAAAATTAAGTCACCCAAGCTAAAACCCATACATAAAGGCTATCTCATTAGTAAATTCAATTGGTAAGGTAACTGAAAAATATATTGCTGAAACTGTAATCAATGTTTTTGAAAAGTACAATTTTTTCAACCACAATCAATTTGGATTTCGTACGGGATGCTCAACTAAAACTATAATTAACGAATCTTTAAATATTCTATTTGAAAGTCTTGATGGGTAACAACTTCAGTTATCTTCGACGTGTTCTATATCACTTTGAATAACCTAAAAGAACAAATAGAGATTATTATTATTACTATTATTATAATTATTATTAATCTATAATCGTTCAACGTTTATAAATATTAATGTGCAGAAACAGTAACGGCAGTAAAATTATGCACTCCAATATTTGTAAGCTATTTGTACTGTAGTGTAGCTTATAAGCGGTGTGCGGTTATTTTTAAGTTAGATACATGTCTTTATTGCCTATCTTCAAGGTAAAAGGTAAATGTATATGTTAAATGGAATAAATGCGTTACTTAGATTCAACTGTGTTAAATACGGCTGAAAATTGTTTCTTCAGTAGTATTTGCCTTCAAATTTTCATCTTCTCTTTTTCTACTTTTGTTCGTTCTTTTACTTTATGCTTTTAATTATATTCTCAATGACCAATTGAACGAAGCACAGCTGGGATTCGTTCTGTAATATAAACGTTCGATTTAAATTAATATTCACTAAGCACGTACCATTTTGTTCTAATCATTGCTTAAAGAAATAAATATTATAGAAGTATGATTGAAATGATTAGCCTACCTATGAAATATTTATTTAATATGTATAGGATCAATAGTCTTCTATCAATCTACGTTTATATTAAAAATGTGACTGAATTTCTTACTATACAGGTACCGACTTTGACATACACTCTTTAATTGATTACACTACTTTGACAGCTTTCATGAAATCTAATGCAAAATTCTAAGTAATTATTTAGCAAAAAAATGTTTAGAGGTGATATTCTGCAATCGTTCATACAGAAATATAATAAAACGTTTTAAATTAATGTAATTGTAATACATATTTCTTTGCTTATATTTTAACGTAACACTTTAATTTCAGATCCTGTCGGTAGTTCGAAAGCCGGCAATGAGGACTCCAAGAAATCTGTTCATTGTAAACCTAGCAGTTTCGGACTTCTTGTTGTGTACAGTTACAATGCCTCTTACTTTAATGGAAATTCTGACCAAACACTGGCCCTTGGGAAACCACTCCTTTATTTGCAGAATGATTGGAGCGTTACAAGCAACAAGTATATTTGTCTCCACTATTTCTATTACTGCTATCGCTTTGGACCGATATCAGGTACGTACAAGTATGCTAACTTTTAGACTAAATTAATTTAAACCAACCCCACGATAGTTTTCACTATGGTAAATTTAATAACGCTAAATATATTTTATAACATAACAACTATGGTTGTTATAACTACCGTTCTGAATAATTTATTGCAATTATGTCATGTAATACATAAATTTCTCGTACATGATTTCTTGCATAATTAAACGGAAACAGACTACATATAATTTAAAATGTTTGTTATTAAAATTCGTTTACATTCTACATACAATACTATTATGAAACACCAAATCAAGACAAAAATTGTTCCGTAACTAACTGAATTTATCTAATTTCCCTTCCCTTGTGCTTAAGCTTATCTGGGCGTCCCTTATATTTATTTTTAGAAATTTCTTATTTATCTAAAGAGAAGTTCTAACAAATCCTAAGCTATGATAAATATCAATTTTTCTGATCAAATACTTAGTTAGGGCTTTGCTAGTTGAATACCTCATTTAAGAAACATTTTCTAAACTTGTAGTAAGTGAAAACATTGAAGTATAAACCATATAACTGAATTATAAATAAACCAAATTCTAAATGCTTAATTACATATACATATCAACCTAATTGTTATTTGATGTTACCCTTAATAATTTTTTCTATTAAATCTAATTAATCCTAGGTTGTGATTGAAATAAATCTAAACAAATTGTTGACAAACAAATCAATAGCAGAAGTGTTACATCAGAACTAGGAATGTAATGTTATGTTCCTGTACGAAGTTCCTGTGCCATATTAATCCTGGATAAATGAAAATATTTATTTTATCTACAAATACAGGGTTGACTATAACTAAAATATAATCTGAGATATATCAATTATGTTTTATTAATGACAAATATTCAAAGGTATTTCAACCATGGTACACTTTGGAAGCTTGTCTTAGTATTAGCTGATACTCCGAAAAATGTCGAGTAATCGACAAAAATGTGGTTAAAATATTCCTGAAGTATGCAGCGGCATGCATAATTCATATTCAAATGTGGAAGGTGTGAATTTTCAGCACGGATGTTTAATTTGAAAAGGGATGGCATTAATAGTCATTTGCTTGGTGACTAAGCTAAAAAATTATATTTGAGTCACTAGAGCCATTCGTAATTGCTATACAAATCATACATGTTTCAAGTGACAGGTTTGGCATTCTGGGAATATAATTAGTCGCAATGAAATCCCAAATTTCTCGTTTTAATTTCTGGGCATTTCAAAGGCATATAATAGGATCTTGGTTATAACGCACGCTCATAAGAAAAGTAGTGCGTGCATGTGTGCGCGCGCGTGCGTGTGTGTTTTTTCTGTGTTTGTTTGTGTTTGTTAGTTTGTGTGTGTCTGTGTGTGTGTGGGCGCGTGCGTGTATGTGTACGTGTGTGTATGTGTGTGTGTGTGTGTGTGTGTGTGTGTATATGTGTGGGTTGGATGCGTGCGTGTGTGGGTGTGTGTGGGCACGCGCGCGCTAACTATGGGGGCCTGTGTGACTGACAATTCCTGACAATTGGGGACATCCCAACGCCGCGATAATTTATTTTTGGTTCTAATAGCATTATTGGGGTTTCCTCACTAGTCCGCCGATTTTTACGGGAAGTCCCGAGAGGTGCAGTCTCAAGTTACTGTGTCACTTCGGTTGGCGGTTAGGCATTTATGTGGACCTGAGAAGTATGGCGAAGTGGTGCCTTCTGCATATTAATGTCTAACGATGCATTTTTAGAGTTATTGGCTTTTTCATCAAGAATTTATTCATCTTGTAGAAACACATATTACGTTGTTTGCTAACTTGTTGTGTTTCTATTTCAATAGTTGGCACCTATGAACTGCGAAAGATACCATGCGTAGGTATTCAGAATATAGAAATGCAGGTTATGGAATCGAATTGCCCGATTCTGCAAAGCCAATTTGCCTCCATTTATTCCTCGCATGAGCATATAGCGCTTATGTCATAGTTAAAATTGTAGCGTGATAAGCTTTCTATTTTAAAATTTAAATACAAAATTAAGGTTTTATAGGGGTTTTAACCTTATGAAGATTGAATAAGAACTTTGCCTTCTCTTTTTGCCAATACGTATTCTGTATTTCTTGTTATCTTTGGTAGTGTCTTTCATTGTTTACAACAGTTATCACTTTTTATTTTTGGTACTGTGTTGGCTAAGAATACCCTGGTATTTAATTACATTAATGTTCATTTCAACTAAGCTACGAAATTTTGTTGAAATAGAAAATGCCAATTGCGTTGTTCCCTCACTAGGATTAATACGAGTTTTCGTGTGCCTCCTATCGAGCATATGAAAAATTTTAAAGGAATGTTGAGAATTCATTTCGATAAGCAAATATAACATGTAAATTATATATACTGGTTACATTTAAATTCGCTATTTGGGTTCATATTCTTCATAACATAGGGAAAATTTTTGTTTTGCTTTTCTGAATATCTTTTATTATATTTCAAAATCACTGCTTAATACGATGTATTCCTTTTTGGTTGCGTAACTCCCTGCTCGGTTAGCTCATCTTAACAGAATACTTCTTTTGCTACTAATTCTCAATTAGGTTGTTGGTACATTTCCCTTTATTACTCATCTTGCGCTGCTTGAACTTGTATTTATGCCTATCATCCATATGACGCTGTTCTAGAAATGCTATCTGTATTTTCAAATAGTTGCTGCTCAACTTCTGAAGACGCCTTTCGAATAGTATCCTATTTTCGGGAAACTTGAGATGTATGGGTGACTTGCGACACAATTTTGCACATTTATTTGATTCAACCTGGTAAAGCCGTTTTAGCAAATCGGCGAACGGTGCTTGACGATTGTCATGCCATGCAGATTCAAACACCGCCTAGTATAGTTATTGGCTGGATAGAGAATGTACCTACGCCCTTCTGAATTTTTAACGGAAATTCTGAAAATCGGAAGTAAAAGATATTCTGGAAAGCTCTATATAATACTATTTACTGATTAATAGTTTATAATTTAAATTGAAAATGGCTTGTAATACTAAGCATCCCCAAAACGTTCCTGTTTGTTTGGTTTACGTTATACTTCCTTGTTATGCAGAAAAATTATAAAACAACGCATGCCCTTATTAAACTCGTCCTGGCAGATTTATTTGTCATCAGCCAAATGTTTTTATATTTATTTCTATTAAAAAATGCGAAAATACAGTAGAAAGCTTGACAACCGCAAATATGGCATTTATGATCGGAAAAATTGAAAGTGAGAGTCAATGAATATAAAATAAGGGGTGGTAGCTTTCGAAGATTTGAGAAAAATATGAAGTGAGTCGCTCGATAACACAAAGAAAGTTAACAATCTTAATACGAAAAAACTTAGTTCTGAAGAGCAGGCGAAATTAGTAAAAAATAGAGCGGCTGCTTGCAATTAGAGTTTTGCAGCTAGAAGTCGAGATTTAAGAGCAGTAGTAAAAGGTATATTAATGCAAAAGCAACGAGCATATATAAAAATGATTATCATGGCAAAAATTGTGCACATAGCTTTTAAGCAGGCATAAAGAAATTTTAAGTCAACGTTGTGTAGAAAATATTAAAAGGGCCTGGGCGGGGGTTTTATATTTATTTCTATTAAAAAATGCGAAATTCAAAAATGATTGTTTGATGTTAAAGTGGTCCACGTTATCTAATCATACTAATATTAATTTAGCAATTCAAAATTTTACTAATAGAATAAAAGATATTTTTGTAAAATCATTTCCATTAAAAAATATAAAAACTGGTTCAAGAAAAAAATGGGTTACAAAGGGGATTCGTATTTCATGCACTAATAAAAGATGCTTAAATTATATTAAAAAATTTAGTAATAATCCCGTAATTCCAAATTTTATCAACAATTATAATTTAGTACTTAAAAGATTAATAAATAACGCCAAAACTGTTTACTATTCACAACAAATTACTAGTGCTTCTAATAAAACAAAAAGGTTCGGCAAATTGTAAATAGTCTGATAAGAACAGAAAATAAAAACCCAAAAAATATTGAATTATATGTAGATAATAAATTAATAAATAAGCCATTACATGTGACCCCGAATTTTAATAATTATTTTCAATCCATTGCTGCTGAACTGATAAAAGGGACGGCTAATAATATTAGTACACTTGACGCTGCATGTAGTTTAACAGTAGGAAAAGTTAATTATCCTACATTTTTTTTCCAACCAGTAGATACATATGAATTGGTACAAATAATCAAAACACTTAATAATAATTATATTACTTAATAATAAGTATTCTTCTGGATACGATGGTGTTCCTGTCACAGTTTTACAAAGTCTGCCATCAGAACCTTGAGAATACTTTCAAGAGCTAGTTAATATTTCTTTCCGAGAAGGAATTTATTCCGAATGCAATAAAATTTCATTAATCAAGCTGTTATTTAAGGGAGGAGATATAAAGGATATATCTAACTAGAGACCAATTGCACTGCAGTCGTCATTTGGAAAAATCGGATGATAAAATTTATAACAATAAATAACATCCTCAATGACAATCAATTTGGTTTTCAAGAAAATAAAAATATGAACGATACTATTTTACGTTTTCTACACACCGTTTATAACGACATTAATAATAATAAATTCAGTGTAAGTTTATTCTGCGACCTAAAAAAAGGCTTTTGATTGTGTCAATTTTGAAATTTTATTAGAAAAACTTATTTATTATGGTTTCAGAGGAGTTTCTAATAAATGGGTATGTTCATATCTTAACAATATAAAGCAGTTGGTTCAGATCACAAACAATAATCATAATAGGTTTAGACGAATTCAATCCAATTTTATTAATATTATAAACGGTGTCCCACAAGGAAGTACTCTTGGCCCATTATTATCTCTATTATATATAAATGATACTTCGTTTACTTCCTCAGATGCAAATTTTACTATATTTGCTGATGATACGGCGGTTCCTTGGGACCATTTAAACCCAAATCTACTTTTTAATTAATACTTTAAAAGAATGGTTTACACATAATAAATCAATATTAAATTTAGAGAAAACGAAGCCTGTTTTATTTAATATAAAAAATTCTATAATCCACAAAAATTATTCAAATAGGTTTGATCCCTTACATACTAAATTTGTAAATATAGTGAAATACTTAGGCGTCGTTTTAGACCATAATCTCAAATGGGACAACATATTAAAAACATCACACCTAAATTATCTTCGGCATGCTATGCAATAAAAGTTATCACATCAGAAGTTGATTCTGTTGTAGGCCGACAAGTATATTTCTTTTTATTTGAGACGGCACTCAGATATGCGATTCCTTTATGGGGAAACTCAAATACTGGATTGCTAAATCAATTGTTTTGGATTCAAAAAAGGGCAATTAGATTTTAAATAAAGCAAGAAGTCGTGATACACGTAGACCACTTTTCAAAAAAAGTGAAATTCTTGTGCTAACCAGTCTATATGTTCTAGAGGCCTTTTTGCCAGTATTCAAACACTTAGCTTTATTTCTAACAAACCAAGATAATCATTATTATAATACTCGGAAAGCAAAAAAACTATACGTAGTGCAACCGAATTCTGAGTTTTTCAAAAGATCCTTTTTTTTATAACGGTCTAATGATATTTAATAAACTACCTGATACTGTGAGGTATGCTTGTAATAAAAAATTGTTTAGACGGAAGTTGAAAACACTGCTTATGGATTATGCATGTTATATTATTGATGAATTCCTTGAAATTAACTTAACGGGATAACACGTTAGTGCAATATTTTATTGTTACCTTGTAAATTGACTTTATCTGTATTATTTACATAATTGTTTGTAAATTTTTTATATTTTATTTTTTATACATTCCTACATCTGTAATAGATTTTTTGGAATAAAATTGATTGATTGATTGGTTACAGTTAAAACAGTTAGCGAATATTTCATTTAATTCGAAAAACAGTTGCTGTTGTAGCTCCGAAATTAACAGTTAATTTTGATGAAACAAATATTTATAATGACCCAGAGAGGCAGAAGGTGATTTCAAGACGAGGATCCAAACATATCAACAGGATTGTTGACTCAATAAAGTCTGTCATCTTTGCAGGAACGGCTCCAGGCACCTTATTACCTTTGTATGTAGCTAAGAAGTCCAAACATTTATACACCCGCCTGGATGAGAAATGGGCCCGCAGGCGTAAGTAATAACAGGGGTAAATTGGGGTCGTTTAATGAATCCATATATGAGGAATGATACTTTGAAGTAAGATTGAAATATTTCAGTTTCGCCTGGAAAGCTGTAAAGTGTTGATTGGTAACGATCCATTCGGACGCAAGGGTTATTGATGCATGCGAAGTGTCCAACATCGCATACATACTCCTGCCCGTCATTTCAACCGACATTTGCCAACCCCTAGGCGTGGCCTTTATAAGACGGCTAAAATTCCTGTAGCATAGGGTTCTCTTAGATTGGAAGTTAAAAATTAAAGGGACTGTGCCTAAAGACGTTTTTCCGGGATTGTTAAGTAAAGCTCTCCAGAAATTTAACAAATCAGATACATGCAAAGAAAACATTCAGGCTGGGTTTAAAGCAGCAAGAATTTATCCACTGAATTAAGTTTTAAGATAATTTCCACCTGATGTAACACTAGTTCAAGAACTGATATAATAATAAACAATGTCTTCAAAATTCCTTGAGCAATTTATATGAAAAGGAAATTGTACCAAAAAGAATTAATATAATAAAGCATAGATTAAATTCAAATCTGGAGCCAATATATTCAATTGAGAAGAATAAGAATCTAGTCAAGAACCTGAAATTGTGCCTGTACCCTCAACGTCAAAGGAAGTAGAAGATGACGAAGCATTAACTGATGAACTATCTTTATCTTCAATACTACAGGTAACTAGCAAAAAACAAGTCAGAAAGGTCACAACAAGTAGTAATATCGAAATATCGTAATTGGATTCATATTCCCTATAAGCTTCATGAGATCCTCCAAAGAATTTTGAACCAGGCCCCGAAAAAGAATTAAATCTGGAAATATTGAAATAGACAGTTTCATTTCGTGGAAATTCCTTACCAAGCGCCAATAGAAAACAAATAAATAAGAAACTCATTGATCTCACGACTAAAATAAGAAACAGCTCAATAGTTCCACTGTAAATTCTTAAGGAAAAGTCCTAGCTCCAATAAAAATATTTGTCTTCCCTGATATCGCAAATTTCGCAGAAGTATAAGCCTCTAAAATTATTTCCTCATTAAAATCGACCTTTATAAAAAAACTAAGGCGAAATATTTCTGTAGATATTTAATCAAAAAGTATTTTCAAATTTAATGTTTTGATCCTCAAGTTTAATAATCGACTTTGTTTATTCTTTTTACATTTTCCTCAGATACCTTTTTTAAACTGCTCAAACCTTTTCTAGCTTGAATTGTTGATGTACAAAAGGGCTGCCTCAATTCACCCGAAAGTGAGGTTGACTTGAGACAACAAGGAAAGGAAATAAGAAAATATGAATACTAGATCATAGCTTCAAGAATCCCTAATCTTACTCTATAACCTAAGGCTTTAAATTTGACAACAATTTCAGTGGTCTAGCGCTGATAGTTTCAAAGATAATTAATGTGGAAATCAAAACGTAATCCAGGTCACCCGGAATTCGGTATTGATTAGAATCGTTTCTTAACCATTTGATTGTGCAGCTGTCTTACTTTTAACGTTCGTATAGGCGTAAATGCGCATTTCTGTGATTAAAAATGGTTAACTTCTGTAACATCCATTTAGCTGTACAATGGTCTTATCTAGCTTGTGTGTTTACTCACTACGTTGCATGGATCTATTCTTAGTGATTATCGGTATTCTTTTTATGTTTAGTTATTCTTATTATTTATGTAATAGGAATTCTTCATCTATTCGGATTCTTTCCATTAATACTGATCTTTGCAATGTGGCTTGCGGGGGTAATTAATTTCACATTTATTGTCTTTAAATTTAGCTTACTATTACTCTGATATTTAATTCAAGAAGTGATAAGCTGCTTCTTTTGTATTAGGCTTTGATGTACAAGTTCTACCATGTAGAAGGTTTCATTTTAGTCTTCCCAAAATGTAATTGAAATAGTTTTCCAGAATAACTCAAGTTACTAATTTTATATCTACTGCCCTAAAATTGCAATACTCCTCTTGCTTATAAATACTTGTAATATGTATTTATCAATACGATTTTTTAAATCGATAATAAAATTGATGTAATCGATAGTTTAATATCATAATTTAATATTAAGCTAATTTATAGTTGCTCTTTAATTGGAGCTATTTTTATTAACTTGCTTGTTCCTCCTTTTATTTCGTTACATATTGCATTATTATTTAGATTATGTCTGTTCGAGAGCGAATTTTCTGCACCAGGGTGTAAAAGGATTATAGATTTTCTAAAGTTGAATTTGCACTGCACTAAGTATCGTGTGACATTACGGTTTCCTTTTAATTACGTCGGGAGTAAAAATTATATATATTTTGCTTTTCTAAGTACTCCTCGTGAGGGTAGGTTCTTTTTACAGGACTCGGATGAAAGCGGACTTTATTGTTCGTATCTAGCTAGATTAATTTGTAAATAATAATGCAATAAACCTTCATAAGTTATATATTGTTCTAATAAAAATAACTAAATGATTAATTACAGCGCAAAAATATATACTAAAATAATAATGAATGATTCAAAGAAATTAAGCAAGTATATCCTGGGCGTTTAATACTAAGACAAATATGTACAAAGTGGACTAAATGATATGATTGTTTAACTGTTCTTTTGCCTAAAATAACGACAAATTGGTATTGAGCTTTACTTTGTAAAGGAAAAACAATAAATGCATTTAACCCTTATGTTACTACCCGGAATTTTCTACGTTAGTTACTACCCGGGTACCTGGGTACCCCGCCTTGAAATACAGATAATGCAAATCGAAATCCTTAGTATCTGTCTCATATCATAATAGAAAATCATAGGAGACCTTGACAATTGTTTACACCAACATGAACATATTTTTAGTCTTTTACACCCTATCTTACTGAATTGTCGTCCAGTAAATACTCATCCATTTTTATTTGTTACAAACTTAAAGTTACAAATAGTTTTAAGTAAAGATTTTGTGTGTAGTTACTTCAATTTGAAAAGTTTTTAGATCAGAGAAACTAAATCTGTTTTAATTTAGTTAGTTATTCAACTTAAAATATGGAAGAATTAACACGTCAGCAATATGCTAAGTATGTACAACAGCTGTGCTGTGTGAGTATTATTATAACATGGCATAATAAGATTATTTATTGCTCTCACATAATGCTAAATTCAAAACTAGTTAGTATGTATAAACCTTCAGAAAACCTAACCATTGACGAACAATTATTCCCCTACAGAGGAAGAACACGGTTTACATAATATATTCCATCCAAACAAGCGAAATACGGAATATAGGTTTGGTGGATCTGCGATGCAGAAAATTACCATCCTCTCAATGGCCAAATTTATACCGGAAAATCGCCATCAGGAAGAGAAATTAATCAAGGAGAACGAGTTGTAAAAGATTTGGCTGTTCCATTCAAAGGATCAGGACGAAATATTACAATGGATAATTTTTTTACAACTCTTCCTTTGGCACAAAATTTATTATCTTGGAAATTAACAATTGTTGGAAGACTAAAATGTAATAAAAAGTATATTCCAGCAAAAATGTCTGACAGAAAGTCTCGAGTAATTAATTCGTCGATGTTTGGGTACAAGGACAACGTAATGATTTGTTCTTATGTACCAAAAAAAATAGAATAGTGACATTGTTATCATCAATGCACCATGATAATGCCACGTCTGGCTGTAATAA
>JAHWXV010485901.1:0-16654 GCA_024586415.1 Phrixothrix hirtus | reverse complement strand
AACTCAGTGTGTTTTTTACCCCATTTTATTATAATAATAAATTAAAAAATATTGCATACCAGTATGCATATTTGGTCAAAAAAAGGCATCTAAGTGCATAGGCAAACAAGGCATATATATGCGCATATTTTGGCTGCATTTAAATGCATATATTCCGCCCCCTAGTCATAACTAAGTTACTTAGTTATATTGTTCATTTTATGTTATTGTTCTAATTATTTAATGATACTATATTAATTAATCTAGCACTATAATTTATATTTTAAATACTATTTTTTAGTATATTTATGTGTTTTTTTTGCATATATATACATATAGTCACGATGGCATACATGTATCGCATAATGATTTAATAATAATAATAAATAAATATCTTACCCAGTGTCAATTTTAACTATGATTATCCATAGAAATAAATACTTAATTAATTACGTTCAAACATTCTGAAAACATTGTTCTTGCTTTAAGAAATATCCGAGGCATTTGCAAGTTATTTTATCGCGCCGTCATACCTGGCGATAAGGACATATTAGATTTTTTTTTGGACGCATTATAGTAATTTTAGAAAACATTTTTGCAAGCACGCCGGAAATTTCTTTTCATTTGTTTAATTAATATATTGTTGAAGTCAATTAAATTTTGTTATTATTGTATGCATTAATTTACCGTACGATTTATTATCGTCAGACTTACCTGTTGTCAAAGTTGAGTATTTTAACATCGTGAAATTAATTACAATTAAACCGTTTATCTATAATTATGTTGCCTTTCTTCATTCTCATACAGATGACGTTTTGAATATAAATTTATTAGCAAAAGTACAATACTTTCGCTGTTTGAGTTGACACTTTTTTCTTTGGACGATTAAATAAATTATTTTAATCGAAGTATTAATTAGCTTTTTTATTAATTAATAGAAACAGCGTGGTGCATTATTGGATTTGTTTATCTAATTGTGGGTGACGAATTGATTATAATTTGGTCACGATGTCATTGTATAAATTTTATTACTTAGCTTATTTTGTTTTGAAAAGTAAATTTATGTGAGCTTGACTAAGACTTCCTGAAGTCGTTCAAGGTGCTGATACCTTTTAGGATAGAGGCGTGCCTAGAATCGTATACATGGTGACTCACCCAACTCTATCGTTAGGAAACCTGTCTTAGCCGGACAACCCTTATTTCTATTACGTCACCTTGGTAAGTATTATATGCACCCGTTTGGGTGCGTGTGGCAACATATTATACTAGCAGATTATTGGCTGGTCTCCGAGATCTCCTGATCTAAATTCTTTGACGTCACCTAAAGTAGCATGACAGCAGTGTAGAAATAAATACTCGCAAGCAGTTATTCCAAAGGATAATGGATGCCGCAAATCCAATTCGTACTGACAATGTCATGGTTCGTGTTTATAACTCCATAATTCGCAGACTTTGTTTGTTTGTTTGTTTGTTTGTTTGTATTCATGTTCAAGGGGAAAATTTTGACCACCAGTTATAAGCCGTTCACTCTCTTTTATTTTTAAATTAGGTCTTGACCAACTACATGACTTCTATGTACTTTGTTTCCAAATGCAACTAGATATTAAATTAATACTGCTTTAGTAAAAAAAATTATTTCTTTTACATCTGTAACTAAGTGAAATAGGAACTAGGTTGATATGATATTTTGTGTTCAAAATAACTTCTACAACAAGCTGGTAGAGTTTGTTACACTTATTATAAATATCAACAACTTCTGTTGTTGATGAAGAGGAGCAAATTAAAACGCATGATTTTCAAGAGTAGAAGTGCACTGCGACATCTAGGCTGTGAAACTTGTCATTCTTCTTTATTTTCTGCCCATATTCGTCAATATAGAAATCGTAATGACGCCGTGTTCCACGCGATAAGCAATATAACCAATGTTTAACCCGGCGTTTTGTAGGCCGATTATTCTTTCATGTTTAAACTCAGTTAATTGATAAAATTAGCACATCGTTAAATAAGATGCATTCTTCTACACTATACTAAGCGTAATTAGGTTTACAAGTATGCTTTACACTAAAACAAGCGACGTTTGTTTCATTCCACTTGACTAATCTATTGGATTCATCATTCTTTAATACGATTAAATACAACTTCTCTGAAGGTTTTATTAAAAATTTATAAATATTTTGTGATTATTGATTGATGTAATTGATGTAATGCAATGGGTATAATTGTGTAACATGTTACTCTTGTTAAATAAATGGTCAATAGTATGTATCAAAAAATTTTTAAATGCCATACTTAGAAGAATTAAATATAAGCTATAATACTAATAATTTTGTAATAACATAAGTTCTAAGTCAATAAATAAACTAAACTTAATAATTGTTAGCAGAAATATAATTAAATTATTCTATACGAAATGATCAGCAATAGATAAAAGAGCTGCGTTTATAAATGGAACAATAAAAGTACATAAATAGTAGATTCTATCTAGAACAAATGATGTGATCAAAACAGTTTTTACGAGAAGAAAGCAGTTAACAATACTTGAAGTCATATGTAATAAAATCACACAAACTGTGAACTGAAGCGAATAAGTTCTATTATACACAATGTCTCATTTAATCGTAAAGTGAACAATAAAATGACAAAAAGAATTACGCGAAGAAGTAATAGTCAAAAATAATATTTGTCTCATTGCACGTTGATTCATTAAATGGTCGTTATTTATAAATGACTTCAAAAAATTAATTCGTCAAATTATTTGATTTTTGCACACATTAGCTTGAGAAATACGTACTTGTAGATCGGAATAATCTAATTGAAATTGCTGAAGCTAGTTAATTCACATTTAAAGAGAACAAATAAAACATAATTTACTAATTGTATACAAAAGGTGTAAGCCATAAATGTAGTTAAAATAATTTAAGTGACATTATTTGAAGCTTCCTTTGATATATCAAATGTGTGAAAGTAAAATAAGGTTTACGAATCAATGTCCACAAATGTACAGGAAATGTAGACAGTTATGTAAAAACTAACGTGCGCTCTCCTAGTTTCCGGCATCTGATCATATATGCAATTATTATTGAAGGGGAAATGATTAGTTTAAAGTTTCACACTTCATGATACCGATATTCGTTTGTCTAAATGGCTTCAACTTCTATGAACATTTCATGATTTCTGCTAGGATTCAGTCGCAATTGTAGGTGTGCATACCTAGTCGACACCTTTAGCGTGGCAAACGTCACATTCAACGTGACCTATGATTTTACTTCCATATCCGAAGAGAATCCCTGTCCAAATCTTACTCCACTGATAATTTACACTTCGCGATCGGGCTTGCACCAATGGCTTTTAGATACAGTATATAATATTCTAACGCCTGCCCCAACAAGGGAGCTTAAAATTTGATTAGGCTGTTCTTCTGAAATGAGAAAATGTAATAAAAATTTGTTTCAATATGCAAACCCAGGTTTTCACACAATGTTGCCCAATTTCTATTTTAGTTATAAATAGTGCAAGCATAGAGTCCAGCCTTAGCATGCTTTCCTTTATGTTCATGGATTGAAATCTAGTTCAGTTTTAACTTTTCAACAAAGCAAAATTTAATAATCATGCTTTCTTCCCAGATAAGGAAGGAAAAACGCAAATTTCCTGTCAAGGTAACGTTTGGCACACTACAAATCCTTACTAAGAGTAAATATCCTCCAAAGCTGACGAAATTCTAATAAGCATGGTAAAATTACCAGATCAATTTAAGTAAACAGTCAGAAAATAGCAGTATGGGAATTATTTTGTATCTGTTAACTGCATCAAAAGAAATGAAGTCGATCCATAAATATTTTTTACAATTACCGTGATGGAATGCGAAACGCAATTAGACCAAACATTTTGATACACTAAATATTTCATAATTGGGAATAATATTTAACAATAATATTCACATGTATATCCTTTATCTGATATAAACTAATCTATCCATATATCTAGTTACTTCTACAGGTTTACAGTTCTTAATCATTTTATAGCTAGTCCGTTTTCAATCTAATTATGAACTATATATTCTTGTAAGTCTAGTAGATTTCTGTATTAGTTAGACATTTCCGCATAAACACTATAAAATTCTTGAGGCAAAAATCATACAGTGGCTGATAACTGATTTGTAACTCAATATAAAAAAAATATGCTGCAATTTCCATTTTTATTCGTACAGTATGATGGAATCGCTTTTAACAAAGCCAATTACGTAGTCTTTTAACTTTATAAATTCTAACAAGCTCATGTTCTTAACGCTTATAACGACCTTGTTACATTGCATTTGTTTTAGACTGTGCAATTCTGTCAACCAAAGGATTTGTTTAGCATACGTCCATTCAATATTACTGAAATTGGGATTACATAATTCAGATACTCTTTATCAGGAGATTTGCATGTATTTTGTGTATTTTTAAAATACTTTGAGCATTTATTGACCTAACTTTTTGTAAATTATACTATGAACGTATTGATCTTAATATCCTTATGACATTTTCAATGTAACCAGAAATGATAAGAGAATTTTATTTTAAATTTATTATTTTTAATAATTCGATAAATTAAATGCTACCTAAATGCTACCAGTAAATCGTCAAATATTGGTTTGGTAGTGAATGAAGTTATATCGGTAAGAATTGTTCCTGCGACAATTCAAGACAAAATTGGTAAACTTCGGGGGTTTGTTGATTCTCCGACTGCCATCCGAGTGTACTCTTCAACATATAGCGATATTCAACAAAACTCGGCAAATGGTCAAAATGATAGTGTCACCCGTACCAACACAACCTGTAATTTGGATAAAACTAAAAATCTCCACTAAAGCTGACCATGAGAAATAAATACTAACCCGTTATTTAACGTAACGCTAATGTTTTAATGAAACTAAAAATCAGCTGCTATTTACACTTCAATTACAAGTAATGTGTCGCCTAACGGCGATTTATGTAGGCAACATGGTGTACATGAGATAAATAATATAATACTACCTATTCTATATAAGGGGAAGAATTTAATACCTATGCCTAATTAATTAATATGTTAATACACAAGAAGCCAATCATTTACAAGTTACTTACTAAAGCTTAGTACGATACTCAGGTAGATTAAGGCGAATTAAACAATTACTAACTTGAAACAATATATCGACCTACGCTGTCAGTTCAGAAATTTACTGTTCAGATATGGTAACAATTTACTCAGTGCTATGAACATTTTATAATAATAGTTTAACAATTAATGTTTAATGACACAACCTTTCCGGCATAGGAATTACAAAGATAATTTGTTAACGAAATTACGAGCTTGACGATCGGATAATAGACAATTTAAATAATACTGCTTGACACGATGTTTTTAATTCAGGGGTACGATCGTACTACTCGATATGATCATATGAAATCACTAACATCCTTGAGCAATGGGTTTGAAATCTTTACTACGCAAGTTGCGCTTATAGCTTTATCATCCGAACCTTCACATTTAACTTTAAACGTAATAAACCCTACACAAACTCACAAGGCTAAACCTAGTGAGTCATCACCATATTAAAATTGCTAATAGTCTTAATTTTTATAAAAACGGAGTGCCTCCAGACCAAGGCACTAGATTTGTCTTCCAACTGATTTCAGTTAGTGCAAGCTCTCACATTTTGAGGTGAAACCGTAAGCAAACAATGTTTTTATACTTACCTAGGACGGCTAAATTCTAAGAACTATAATGTAATGATTTTATTTTCTAAGCAGTTCACAGGATATAGCTAAAATAAACAATGCAACATTCTATGAAAGAGTACCAATTTAGAGCCCAATAAAGCCACATTCTAATATATTTCATCTAGATGATGATCCTTTAACATTTACTAATGAAACAAAGCATGATATCAAGACTAAGGATGAAATAACCATTTATACTAAATCATTTACATACCCAGAAGTCCATAATCAGGAGGTACATTTTTACTCCCAGATAATAATTTACCCATTGTGTAAGTCCGACCTTAGAAATGTCTTAGCATATAGGAAAAGCCTTTAAAGAAATATTTGGTAATTTCGGCCAGCTGAAGAAACCAAACTCAAAATTGCACGAGTTACTATATATAGTAAGTAGAAAAAGGACCTAATAGCTAAAGAAAAATATTTTAATAAAGCAAGTGTTCAGGACATATTTATTGCATTATAAAATTTGAAGAGTGTTTGCTTAAAACATAAATTAACAAATCTCTATATGCCAAGAATAACATCAGAATCAGATAAATTACTCTGGAACGACATTAGAGAAATAATTAACCGTCTTCGCAGATACAAAGTTAATAATTAATATTTATAAAAAGTTCTTGAAAATTTAGAATTGAATGTAAATGATATGAAAAGTTTTACATTACCAAATACATGGAAGAATTCAACAAAACGTTGGAAAACGAAAATAACGACAATCAATATCTAGTGGTCGAAATAGACAATAAAGAAGACAATAACAGCACAAATGGCCAAACAGTCCATTCTAACGAAGATAACCTCATAACCTGTATACACATTACATATAGCCCTATAAACTTTGGGAAAAATCAGATAATAGTATTTGAAGTAGAAAATATCCCGCAAAATCCAACAATTACACACTTGCGTGAATTTAAAAAAAAAATTTATTGTGAAAATTTTGAAATCAAGTTATGAACAATAAATACTGAATTTCATGATTAAACTAATCGTACCTGAAGTCAAATCCCATATATACTTTGAAAGCCACTTAAACGAAAATCTAAGTTAAGTATTACAAAAATATTCTAGAGGTTCAGAAATAATGTTAGTTAAATCAACATCTAAACTGTTACATGTAACAGAAGAACTAGAAGTTAATGTTATGATTAGAAATTACCATGAAGGGAAAATCAATTATAGAGGTATCAAAGAAACACCCGGGAATGAAAAAAAATTACTGGCTAAATCAGCAAAGAACAAATCAAGCTTGTATAAATAATTGTCAAGTTTTCCAACTAATGAAATACGACAAGAAACCTGTTAATTTAAAATTTAATATAACTCCCACAACTACAAAGCCTTTCCAGCTACTTGTATGTAGACGGTATAACTTTAGAAAATAGTAAATTTATTACAATAAGAGGTTCATTTTCAAATTATGCACAAGCATATAAATAAACTTAATAGCGGACAAAAGAAATAAGTATATAACAAATTAATAAAATATTTTGTACATCGCCCTATACCTGAGCAAAAAGTCTCAGAAAACAGATTAGAAATTAAAAATTCAGCATTATAAGAACTCCTAAAATTACATAAAATAGTAATCCACTTTATTAGTAGGCAGCACATAGAATCAAATGGACTTATAGAAAGATTCCATTCCAGTTTAATAAAGTAAGGATTATTTAATAAGCAAGATTTATACAAAACGGATCCATAGATGCTAAAGTCAACCATGCTCTGCTGGCATATAATAATACAACTCATCCAAAAACTGTGAAACCAGCGGGAACTATGTCAGGACATTTAGATCCTAGATTAACTTCTGAAATTGAAATAAATGAACAATAATTTAATAACTATATAGCCAATCGTAAAAATAAAGTACAACTATTGTATAAAAATATTAACGAAAGCATGAAAAATGAAGAAAGAATAATCTCGAAACACAATGATAGCCGAGAAGCATTAGCAGAGATACCTAGTATGTCTTTGTAAATAATAAACAGGTGCAGGATAAAACAAGAAATCAATATAAACCTCAATTAATAGAATCACGGTAATACCACTAAAAATATACACTTATCTAATATTAGGAGACCCACAAAGCAATTTCATAATTTTTGATTCCTTCCTGGATGTTTGCGAGATGTCAAGAATCGCCATTAATAGACATGACATCAAACTTGGGAATCCTGACCATCAAACTAGGAAAATCTAACCTAAAAAGACCAAATATATGTTCGTACATTATTATAATTTAGAATCATTAGTTCAAGAATATAGTAATTTAAATATGCAATATAAATACCTTAAGACGAATACGTCAAATAATATAGGATTTTCTATAGAATTAGATAATCACGATAATATTATACATTTCATGAAACTTGGTGTAGGAACAAAATTTAATAATATTAATTTTCAAAAACAGTACTAGAAATAAAAAAAGTCTAATAGACAGATTAGGATCAGTATTTAAATTTTTTACTGGAAACTTCGACCCTCGAGATGGCTAAAGAATTAATGGAATTTTAGAACGTGTAGATTGTAATCAAAACCAATTGGAAAAACAAACATAGAATCAATATTCAGTTAATCAAAAAGTAATTGAACATTTCAACGAAATTGTTGAAAATATTAAACATAATGAGATAGTCTTAAAGTCAAAAATCATGTAACTTCTTAGCCTAATAAAAAGTACATTAAATATTCAGCATGTGTGTTTTGCGAAGGATTCATAAATAAAATAGTTTATTATTCATTATTGTGTATCTTAAAAGACGTAGAAAAGTCTACAACACTTTGTAAATTAAGAACTCTTCACATAAGAATTATTTAAACAATTCAGATAATTAAACAACATTATAGAAAGCAATTACCTTTGGAATTAAAGTACGAAAACATATTAGATTTTAAATCAATATCTAGGATATTAATTGTAAAATAGACTACCCTTGAATTAGTTATTTTATAACAACACCGGTTATCTTTAAGGTTCATTTATAATTTATATTATTTACACCATTTTCCCACTGAACATGAGTCAGAACATGTAATAATAGTTCGAAACGTAAGATATTTGTTAAAACCAAATAATACTAAGAATAATAAAAATAATATCTTTATTATAACGTGACTGCTCTTCCACCTAACAATCAAATAATATAATATGTATAATAAATAGTAGCGTGTTACATATTACTAAATAGTAAATTAAGTTATTCCCTAGTAAATATGATTACAATATATGTATTGTTAAAAATAGTAGTAACTGATATTTTTATTTTTGTTTTAAAAATAGACATGTGTTTAGGCCATGTTTAATCGTAGAGATGGATGATGTTCTGTACGTTATATATAGGTAAGAAATTATATACAAAGATTGCGATATATTTAAATGAACGCCTAAATAAAGAGGTTTTGTTCCGCGGAACCATTAAATTACTCATATTTCTCAACAAGCAATTATGGATAACATTACGCCGCACAAGATTATTATTACTATAATTTGGTTCAAAATTATTAATAACTTTGAATGTTAAGATTGAATAATGTAGATGTCGCCGATTATACCTATTTAACCAGGCCAACTGTTAATTTCGCAGGTTAAACGTTCTCCTTTCATTATACCAAAAATGATGAAACAAATCCTCTATATGGTACAAAAAGCAAAATATACCAATGTTCCAGTCAAGTAATAACCGCAGATGATAGGAAATATTAAACATAGGAGCTAATTATCTAGAAATACTAACTTAAATTAATCAATAGGTAATGGTCTGTCCAGAAGAAGAAAAACTCTGTATAAATTGTTAAAATCTAAACCAAGTTCATTCACTTAAAGGCTGTAAAAGTAAGCTAATATAACATAGCAATCGCGACTATAAAAACTGATACAGTTTCGCGTGTTTTAATGTTATTAATATTGAAGTAAAAAGACAATGTAAGAGATTTTAAGAATTCTCGGAGTGCGGGAAATATTTCATAATTACAATAATTAATTATATATTAAATGTTTGTAAATCCAGTAGCTTGCCTAGTTAGAGTTAGACAAACTACAAATAATGTATTTAGTTAAAATAAGTTAAGTGATTGTATATATCAAATAAGATGTTATCATTTTAAATGTTAACATGCTTCAATAAGTTATGGTAAAGCGCAAGAATGGAATAGAAAATAAGTTACGCTAGTGGAATAAAGATACCGCGTCCTAAATTAGTATATAAAGAGCGATGCAAGAAGTCTTCAACCGCGAAGCGATATACTTTGGCTCCGACCGCGGAGCCGAGAATCCCTAGTCTGACCATGGAGCCTGGGACTTCAATTGTCGAGCCGGCCTACTCCAAGTCCGACCGCAGTGCTGTAAACATCTAGATACCCTCTCATGGTGGGGCTCAGCTAATGAATCAATGTTTGATTTAAAATATATAACCAAGTCGACAAACCTAGTTTTCGCTTAGAAGTTGTTCCGCTATCGCCGACACAGCTTTGTTGCTTGCGCAACGGACACCATCGCCGAAGTTTAATCACGATCCTTCAGTTAAATAATTATTTGGGTAATAACGTAAATGAAGTACCCTTAAAATCACCATCATACACTGTGCGAGGCCCGTCTAAATTTCGCCGTCGCAGTTGAACGTACGACTCGTTGGATGAATGCGATAGACCCACACAGTGAGCTTGTGAACTTTGCCTTTTGTTACTCGTACCATAAGAGCCATCATTACGAGGTATACAGACGGCAGAAGGTACATGCGACAGGAGTACATAAAGTCCTTTAGATTGATTATTGAAAATCGTTTGTGTATTGACGCGAGAAGCATTGATACGAGGTCCGTTAATTGACAACTTCCCAAAGCACTCTAGCATGTAGGCATGTAGAAATTAATTACCGCTGGTTGAAAGCGTTTTTATGAGAAGTGCTAATTAATTAATTTCATTGAAACTAATTTATAGTATCATACGTCCGTTGCTAAACTTAGCACTAGCCGAAACAAATCGATAATTAAATACATTCATTGATTGACCTTTACGAATTAAAATTCAATATTTGATTGCCATCGTTGTAAACGAGAAAGGACAGCTAAACGAGCATTTCATTTAGTTCACTTTGTACGTATTTGTTTTAGTATTAGTGAACGTTTACATAGTTGTTTTGAATCTTTCGTTATTATTTTACGTATAACTATTTCAAGCCTCTCATACTCATCTTGTATATACCTTTAATTGATAATTAATCATCCATTTATTTTTATTTGTAATATATAACTTGTGAAGGTTTATTGCCTTGTTATTTATCAACCAATTTAGCTAACAACAACGCCTTCCATTAAAGAAAACCCCTGTAAAGACAGAACCCGGCCTCACAGCTGTTGCCTGGAGAAGCAAAGTGTAAACAGTATAGATATCAAGCTCAAGGTTCATTAACCGTTACCCGAATATCGGGACAACAATATTATACTTATTAATATTAGCAGAAATTGCAGTTTACTTCGTGAGAAGATATTATCTGAAAAGGAAAAATTTTCAACTCCTAATAGACAAGCAGACGAAACCTCCGGAGGAAGCTCAATTCTAGGGATGGAGGAGTTATGTGACACCTTATATATAAATTAAAATCTACAAACGTTAACTCAAGATTATAATGACCATTATAGGAACCTCCCTTAAAATTTGTCTGCTAAGTGTAAACACAAAAGTTACCAACTTTATTTTCTATAGCAGGTACCCTACGGTTATAAATTTTGTCTTACTTTAAAGTAAAATTTACGTTAAATGTTTCGACAGCATACTTTACTGTTATGATGAATTTATTTGAGATAGCTTCAAAGTTCACTTACTTTAACATGTTGTATATTCTCTCTGTTTTGATACTGGGATTTAGGCGGTTTATTTCTGGTCTGTTTAGATTTTTGAAGTGATTCCAGGCTACGAGCTGCGATATTCGTTAAACTCTGATTTCCTGAAAGTTTGTAAGCCGTCAAGATGTTACATATGCTTTATTTAAACTTGGTATAAATGACCCTTACGGTAGCTTAGTATGATCAGAAATATGAAACTCTACAGGGCACGGATCCTAAAAATTAGCTAATTACGAACAATACCAAATAAACCTAGTAAAAATATTTATTTTTAACTTGGCAATAACATCATGTAATAACTAAAATCAATGATTATCACTCTCTTTATCAGTCTGGAATTATAATCTAATATCACATTTAATAAAGCGGGTTTTACTTTTTTATTTAACTTCAGCTAAAGTTGTACAGCATTTAAATACCAGTTTAAGTTTACATGTAATTATCTCCTGGCAGGCAGTTAAAATTACTAACTCGGGGTTACCACATAAATAGCAACAAGACAGAAAATAAATTCTCTTTCAATTAACTAAATTTGTTTCTTTTTGTACTAATCTGGTAATATTTCAGTCTCGTAATATTTAGGGTGTACAATACACCTATATTAATTGAATTCCTAATACCGGTTAATAAAATAAACTGAGATTACTTGCTTATGACCGACAGGACACGTGTCAAGAAACTTTGCTGTCCCATAGTTTATTGGTTCAATGGATAGGACCTTCGTACTTCAATTCCGACCGCAGCCCAAGCTATTGATGATAACCTTTTTAATCACGTGAAGTCGTCACCGCTAGAGTCTGACGTCAGATACTTAGGCCACGCGTCCTATTACCATTTTTATGTACTAATTATTAATATTTCATAATGATTGTTCCCAAAACTAACGGTATCCCTAACTAACGGCTCGTACTTGGGGTAATTCCATGATAACCAACAGAAGAAATTATATTCACAAAATAGTGTTTGTACTTAATAGAAACCGATTAGGTTCTTATTATCAATTCAATTAAGCTTTATACTGGAATTAAATCACTTTTCAAGCCGTGCACCTAAAGCGCATCATGGTGGAATGTACTAACCGGGAAACGTCTAACGTTAAAACTAATTTCATTCGAACAGAATGCTCGAATCATGACGGACAACCGGAAATTCTATTCGGCCATATTATTTAACTTAAATGAAAATGTTGCAAACCACCTATTACTATACAGGAAATATTAATTATATTAATGGAATTGAAATAATTAAAGATACTAATCCTAAACACTACTTGCGCAAAATTACTTTTAACCTCTAAAGTCAATTGACAAATAAATTTGTCCTTGCCATCATAGAGATGCACCACCTAAAATGAAAAATATTTTATACAAAGTTTATCACAATTTATTGGTACGTTCGCCAGGACGCAATAAAGAGCATTTCTATAACAGGCGCAGTGGATCTTATACTTATGGGAAACCCCTCTTCCTATTTTTTCTGGCTCTAATCAGGTTGATTTTGCATATTGATACTCAGTGGTAGAACTACCAGAATCTTCATTTAATTATATACGTTCACGCTTGTAAAATCTTTGGGGCGCTGAAGAAGATAACAAACTGTTGATTTTTGTTTTTTTATTCTGAGCGTACACTTAATTTCTTCACGTTATGTCTGATTTGTAGTTTTGGGGGAACTTCGCTGCCTGCAGTTTTTTCTTGTATCGCTACAGTGTTACACGAAAAGAGAGTGTTTTCTGTGTTTTTGGGATTTTTACCAAATCGCTTGAAATTTCTTTCCCCGGTCCTTCTTACCAATCACGAATCGTTATTCAAACTTCTAATTTTCCGAGTTTTTTGTATTCGGCCGTTAGAAAACCGTCGAGAAGGGTATCCGGTAATTGCAAACTCCGCTGAACTTTTATTGCTTGGGTCATATTGCTACCTTAGCTTACGGAAGTGGCGTTTTTCTATTGTTATTTTTATAACACCTGAAGAATCCTCCTTGCGTATTTTTATTTGGTACTATTTCTTTTCGGATTTTCGGTGTTCTAGTTCATTTGCACTCGCGGTTATACTTGTGCACTTTTTGTTAAAGATTTATTTGTTCCCAATTGAAAGTTTTTTATTGTTTGGTAATTATTTGGATTAAGCTTAAAAATACAGTTGTGCTACTTCCTTTACACTAATTCTAGAAAACTGAAATATATTTTAATTTATTTCATTTTCCTAATGTTGGGTTCAAATTTATTTTAATTATAAATTATAAATTATGACAATCTAACATCGTTGTGACGTGCCCTGTATAACTAGCGCACTGTACATCCGTGTACAGTATTAATAATTAAAGAATAAGGTAATATATCTAGTATTACGACAATATAGAGAATAAGCAGAAGTTTCCCTCACAGTAGAAGGGCAATGTAAACGATCTAACCTTGATTTAAAATATCTATACTAAATATCGGAGTTGAACTCAGGAAATGATTATCTTATAAACAGAAATTTTTGAACGAGCACCTGAACTCTGATCTGTGAGTCCATGCTTGTCTCTATTTCGGTTACTTTATCGATTCGGTGAGCTATTCTATTATATAATATAGGATGCGCATAAAAATGTGCAAAACATTCCTACTAGTGAGACCAGCCTCCAAGTTGTTTCATATAATGGTCTTTGTTATTGTCATGATATTTCTAATTTCTTTTCATTTGTGATTGGTATTTGATAATAAAATCAATTATACACTTACGTAACTGTATCACTTGGCTAATGTCCCATGCTTACAATCCGTTTCATATTCAAGTTTTCTTTACATTATTTGAAGTGCCCCATCCCTATTCACAATAGTAGAGGGAGATGGGGGTTCTGGAACAGCAACTAGGTGAAGGTCGAAGTTCACAGTCGTAGGTCAAGAACTTCTTTAAACCTGTGTAATAGGTCAAGGACTCTTTTAAATTTGTAGCATAGGTCAAAGACTTTCTAACTATGGGTCATCGCTCAATGGCGTTCGCATCCAAGTCTCTGACCTTTATTAGGTCAAGGATTTAGATCAAGGTCGTTCGCATATTGAAGCAATCTTCAAGATCAAACAATTTGTTGCTGTGAAACGACGAGAAGTCCGTTTATGCATTTCTATGTTCGCTTAATTAAATATTACTGGTATGTAGTAAGTATAATTCACAGATAAAGTCTATCAATGGATTGCACATCACTTTCCCTAAAATATCCCCACTATACCCGCCACCTCTTCCCACCAAAAGATACCATTCCCACTATAGGTGCCTTACCCCCCACCAATCGATATAATTTGTCCAAAACTACATCTTACTCCCCCTTCCCACAATATGCGCACGACCTAGACCTAAATCCTTGACCTAATTAACGGTTAGCGACCCGGATACGAACGACCTTTAGCGGTGATCCATATTTAGAAAGTTCTTGACCTGTGACCCAGATTTAAAAATGTCTTTAGCCTAGGACCTAGATTTAAAAAAGTCCTTGACGTATGACCTTGGGCTTCGGCCTTGATCCAGTTGCTGTTCCAGAACCCCCATCGCCCCCTATTCACAATATTATCCTAATTACGCCACTGGGTTTAAAAGTAATAGAAATAGATACGTATTTCCAAAATTATTTTCAAAATATCAGGGCCTAGTATAAAGAATTGTGGTAGATTGTACTGATAGTAATTATGAAATTCTCGTTAGTAAAGAGTTCTTAGTTTTTCTAATCCATTAATTAATGAAATATATCTCGCTTGTTAAATTTTATTTTTAATAAATAACCCAACATTTTAAAGGTCAAGAAAATGGTTACAATGGACAAGTCTAGAAACAACAGCTAGGTGATTAGCTTACTGTATAGAATAGTACCTCCTGCCATGCCAGATTTACTTGCTACTGTTGGTTTATTCTAGTTTTCAACTTAAAAACTAGTAAGCGCCTCTGAAATTCTTACGATATTGGTTATTCATTTAGAAATACCCGATACGTATAGCCACATATTAATAATAACATATAATTAGTGAATTGCCAGTAGCAGTTTCATGCCAAAATCGAAACTGTAAATTTATAAATTATGTAATTTCATTTTATTATCAACTATTAAAATTGGAAAATCCCAGGTTACGTTCTATAAAGCATAGGAGCATTTTTCGTAAAACTTTTCATTCAGCAATTCCCGTGTGAAGGCTATCAAGTCTAAAAATAGACGTTAACCCCTCTCGTCTTTCCCTTTCAGTTTCAAGGAGAAATACTTCATTTACGGGTAGTAGAAATCTGGAATACGCAGAGTTAGGTTGCTGTCGTAGTGTCTATTCTGGCGTTATTCGACGAATATAATTGAAGAGTTACCCATATGGTTTATTTGGGGATCAAGTTGGTAGAAATTTGGTCGATTTACACTCAGTGCTAATTAGTAATAAAAAGAGTTAACTTCAATTTTCCCTCGATTCGGAAGGGTTTAAGTCCGACAAGGTTGTATGCAAGAGTAAGATAATAAGAATATCCTAGGCAGAACGTTTGTAATTTTCGATTCCTTCGGGAAGTATCGATCTGCAGAACACCAAGTAAGTGATTTATCCGTCACTTGTTCTCCACCAATATTCGCCCCTCGTTCAGTTAATCCTGCTGAGACGAATTAGTCGATCAAGTATAAATTCAAGACGAGTTCGTGAATATAAATAAAAGACCAACGTTTCTTTTTTAATTTTAGTTGTTCATATTATTAAGACCATTTTAGTGCAAATACTTTCTTGTTCAATTTAGAATAGTTTAATTATTAATCACACATAGGTCTGTTGTTTACATTATTCCCTTCCGGCGAGACATGCTATGTATGGCTTATATAAAACCAAAAAAAAATTATTTTACCTTCCAAAAAAAATTGTAAAAAAAACTGAAATGTAAAATTTATGTTTGAAAACCTGAAATTTTCAACTAAGTAAAATAAAATAATTAAACTCAAAACAAAATATTCTATTGCAATCAAAATAAGCAAAAATAAATTACCAATTAATATGGGCATTAAACTAAAAAAAATTAATCAAAAATAAATTAAAAATTGGGTTCATATCTTCACATAATTTAATATTTTAAAGATTTTGTA
>JAHWXV010485770.1:0-10392 GCA_024586415.1 Phrixothrix hirtus | reverse complement strand
GGGGGGGGGGATTAACATTGTATTGATAGAAATTGAACTGGAGTTTCAGAACGGCTTTTATAAGTCAATATTTGGGCAAAAGTCATAATATTTTTGGGCGCCACCTTATCTTTGGGCGTTACGATAGATCTTAGACCTCTGGAAACTTCTGACAAGGACGATGAACTCCAATTGTGAATGAAATAGATATAATGGGGAGGCTTATTATGTACATTGTTTCTTACACGCTACTGGAGAAATACCATAAGTATTATCTCAAACCTTATAATTTGTACGCGTACCTAACTATTTAAACCTTTTACATTCCTGTAAGAAAATTTAATGCTATACTATGTTCCTAAAATTAAAGGCATTTAAAATAAGAAGATATTGAATTGTTTTAGATAAACAATTATAATCACATAAAATAATAGTTGCATGCCTATTCCACTAAGGTTCATGAATAATTTAATGGTAGTAAAAGAACAGATTATTCTAAATTAAGTGATTAAAACATGTAGGAATCTCCAAACAAATTCTAAATGCTTAAATATTGTAATGTTAATTAATCAATAGCCTAACTATCAAGAATAAACTATTGGCCCTTTTCGTGAGTTAAGGTGGCCCTAACAATACTTCTTTCATTAAGTTAAGTTTAAATAATTAAAGTTCAAAAATATTGAGATGAAATGTCCAAATCTCTCTGGAGGTGAGCAACTTCCCTAAGGTAGTGTTAATATGAATTCGATACCTTTGATAGTGGTAAATGTTGACGGCCAGGTTTCCAAGAATTTATCGTATCGAAAATACTTGTTCCGACGTTCAACGACTCCTTTTTGATTTAGTTGGACAGGATAATGAATTTCTTGACCCTTGTTAATAGACTGGCAGAAACCCATATGATCCTAAACCCTTTTCGGTTTCCAACCTACGATGAACACAAAAACGGGTAACTAATTCGAATATATTATTCTGGAGCGGCCACGACACTTTACGCTAAGCATGCATGTACCTTAGAAAATCGGTACTCTAATGAATGCTCGAATCAAGCTCTCTTTAACCGTCTAATTCTCTGGAAAAGGGGGGCATGTTCTTGGTCGCAAGATATTTTTAGAAACGAACCTGCGTTTGTCAATAGTTGAAGGTAAGTACTGTTTACGTTTGAAAACCAGGGGTTTTCAAAGGTTACTTTTAAAAATAGAATTTATAATATAATCATAAAGAAATACTTATTTATAAATGTTGGAATTGACAGAATATGGGTATTTTACATGTCTAATTATATTAATGTTTTCCTATATAAAGGGTGTTCCCCAAATTATAAATAAAAGTCTTCATATTTTTAGACGCGCTTACATAATTTTTCATCCACAAAAAGCGGAAAATATGCAAACTCATCATCTTGTATCAAATCTTTGACTGCCTGTGTAATCCTTACTTCTTGAAAAGGAAACTGTTTCGCATCGGCAACTACGATCCCTCAATCGTTATGATTATCATTATCTTCCTCCTCGTCAGATGAATTATTACTATTTAACTTAGCAACTAACGGTTTAGCAATACGGTTGTCTAAAAAAAAATAACAAGAATACTCTGAATATAATCAAAAGTAGTGCGTAATATATATTTATATATATAATTTAGAAATAAAAATGAAATTAAAAGACCAAAATAATCTCAAATATTTTTCTCTACCTGAAGATTTTTTCCGGGCTCGTTTTGTATGTACAACGGTGCTACTATCACTAGAATTTTTGGTCACGTAGTCGAAATCTTCATCTGACTCATTTTCGCAGGGAACATCGTTGCCCATATCCGATAATTCATCTCACATTACCTGCACGTTGATGTGTTCTCCCTCATAATCGGCCATATTATTCATACACCATCTCACAATAAATAACAAACGCACCTAAGAACGTTCAGGCTAGTACTGATCGCCACAGCACAATTTTAGACAAAAAAATACATATATAAAGTGTGCATAGTCACGTATACACGTGGCGTATATTTAAGGAAATTTAATAAAACGCATTTCTGCGCACATGTATATTTTTATATACTACCTATAATACTACAAAAACAACAAAATTTATTTAAAAATGACTAATAGAGTAGTTATTGAGTTACTTTTAGCAATTTATAATAAAAAAAATCACTTGGCGCAAAGACCTCCACACTGAATCGGCGTGGCAGTTAAAGTGTTAATTATTTTGTATTATTTCTTATCATTAAAATCCAATACATTTTCTTTACAGCAATCTACAAGGTTTTAGTGTTACAATGTCATTTAAATTTCCTATAATTAATATTGTAATTCCTAAGAAATTTCAAATTTTTGTTATCGCACGAAGTGCTTTTTTCGGAATAAGTCGTTTTCTTGCAAACCAAGTGTGTTAGACACGGTCTTCAAAGAAATACTTAGGCTGTGTTCAGGCATAAAATTTTAATTGCGTGATATTTTTCCAAAGAGTTCTGCTAAATGCAAAATGAGTTTTACTAGTAATATCTAAATTAGCTATATAATTTGTGTAATAAATTAGGTTGTTCAACTTAAGTTACAAATTCTAGACAAACGATCTAATTTATCTATTCATTTCTAGATGCCATGTTGGGTGGAACAAGGTTTAAAAGCAATCGGTCTAATTCGATTAGGATTGCTACTGGATTTTGGTGAGGTACAGAGGGCGTATCTCCCGATTTTAAAGGAGAATTATGTAAAATAAAGTGCTTGATATTTGTAAGTCAATGATTTTTAAATTTCATGTACATATCTTCGGTCTAGTTGTTAAAATCAGCAAGGTTTAATTATTAGGGAAAGTCGTTACATAGTTTTTACGATCTCGCACATTGCTATTATCGTTTTACGTTATCAACTGCGGTTGATAAATTATTTGACTTACTCTGCGATTTAGTTATCTGCATAATTTGCAATTGTTAATATCATTACATAAATAAAGACCAGTAGCAATAATACTCAATAAGCCACACCTTGTATTTGTTTCATGACCTTTTCTTTTAGTTTTTATATTATAAAACTTTTGTGGGAAATTTTTTCTAAATTTTGGGCTTCTGCTTTTGGCTTATAAATAATTAATTTTTGACTTGCGCATTGTAAATTACTAGTATGCGATTTCTTTCTTGGCTTTTATTGAAAATTGATTTAATATAAGTAAATTAATTGTTTAATGAATTAAATATAAAATTTTCAATTTATTCAATTCTTTAATGTTTGGCAATAAATTGCGCTTACAACCAAAAGTAATTTATTATGTTCAACTGTATGAACAAACTACTTTGTGTATTATATTTACTGATCAAGTCTGAAGATAGCTGTATTCGAACACAGCGGTCTTACTTCAATAGTTGCTCTGATGAGCCAAAACTTTTTATTATTTGTATTATTTATGAATTTTGAAACACCCGAATTAAATTCCGATAACATCGTTATAATATAATATTTGAAGCACTGTAACATTAGTTTTTGCCAAATCCCATGTATCTTATGAACGCAAGTTATTATTTATCCATGCATTTTAATTATTGTTATTGTGCAAAATACATTTACATTCTGGTCGTAAATATTAGTTTCCAAATTTTATCATTTTAATTATCCTTTCGATCTGGTTAATTTTGATTAACCCAGCACCCAGAAAATGATATTTATTAAGCAGAATTCTTAGAATGCGAACCTTATCCCTGAGCTAGCCCTATTCCCTAGGTACTACCATATATCCCACATATCTTATGGTAAATACTAGGAGCGTTATATGTTTCATGAAAATTAAGTTGAAGGTTACACCATTTCAGGGAATTTTCTTGTCCTTAAATTAATAGGAAAGACTAATTTATACGATAAATTTAAGAAACGTTTATCATTTATGCGTATCACATTATACTTTGTGTTTAAACATCTTTGAAAGTACATTTTGATTTACTGAAAATTTACGGTGATATTTATATCTTACTGAAAGTTATTTGTTTAGCAATTGTTAATTAAAATTAATTCAAAGAATCAGAAAGCAGTGAGATGATTTAAACAGTAGAGAAAGATAAGACCAGAATTATACAGATAACATTTAATTAGCCTCGGTTTGCACTCATACAATAAAATAAAGCATCATAAAATATTAGGAATAGTATCGAGTTTAATTAATGTTGTAGCATGAGTTGGTTGTAACGTACGTGTCTGTAACCCTACTTATTTATCACAATTAGGGTCTAAATTATTGTTAACTGTTATGTTTTACATATTTAATTATTACGGTTTACAAGCGCTGCGTTCCTAATTGCATCCGAAATCATAAAAATTGACCAGAACGTGACGGTATTCTCCTTTCTAACAAGGACATATTAAAACGTAAATATTGTGTGCCAGTACACATTTTAACTATAAAGTTCTCATAAGTAATATCGCTATTCGACAATGGGTTCGGTGGAAAAAATTAGAATACCTAGCTATCGGCCCATATTGGAAACTATCGAGTTAACGTTGAAGTGTTTGACTATTAAAAATTTCAACTATTCTATAATGATTCTAAAATGGAAAATAACAGCTACGAATGTTCTACACATTTAGCACCGAGACAATTAATTACTTTTCAGTACCTATAGAGCCGATTTTAGGATAATTTAACTAGAAAAGCTGAATGAAATAATTTGTATTTTAAAATATAGATGTTATAATAACGGTTTGCTCTTATTTATAAGTTTTTATTCCATTTTATAAAATAGTTGAGGTTTTGAACTAATAAAACTCACATTCTGCTGATTTTATACTTGTAAATTGTTGTTTTGCTACTTACTATGCTTTGCAGTGATTGAAATAAATGGTAATCGGTCGATCCAAGCTCCAAAAAATGTGCTAAATTCCAGTTAATGCAAAATATTTCATATTGTATTTCATATAGTGTTTGGACTAGCATTATGATGATGGAAAGTAGTTTCTCTGCCTATAAACTATCAATTTATTGTCCATAAATATTTGCCGTCATCACTTGGCTTTGATTTAAAAGTTCAACGTATGTAATGACTGTATGATTCCACCATATGCACAATAAAGCCTTTCAGAGATGAAGCCCTTGTTTAGGGAATGTTGTAGCTAATTAGCTAGGTGATAGCTATTCATTATACTTGGGATTGCGACTTATGTAATTTTATTGAGTGTACTAGATTGTATGAGATTTGTGCTGTAACTTTTCCGAAAACTATAATTTAGTAACTCAAAGGGCATTCAGAGTAATATAAAGTTAGACATAATGGTATGGAGTTAGCACCGCATATTTCTAATTTTATATTGTTATTAATTGTGCTATGTTTGCGCACACTTGCCGAAAACTGTATTTTGGGAATTCAAAGCGCATTCAAGATTTTGAAAAAACTGATACACGCGTATGAGACTAGCAGTACACTTTTCGAATTTTGTATTTTATTAATTGTGCTACATTATGCTATATTTACACTGCAATGTGCCAAAAACTGCAATTCAGTAACTCAAATGTTAAATATCAAGCATGAAATTAAGACAATAATCTCTTAAAATTTGTAACGTGTTCGATGGAGATATTCTAAAACAATATTAGCGATTCTTTTTACGCGGACTAGTAACAATATTATTCCCTAAGAATTACTATTGTAAAAAAGAGAACAACTAATACTACATTGGTTATTCATTTTGCTTTACAAAAATAATTTTTGGACGTTTCATTCACTTGTTAGATCCGTGTACCGGAGATTAAAAGATACTGCTCTAAAATATGACAACAAAAGTAACAAAATAATTTTAACTTTATTTTCTGGAATGAATATTTTTATAAACAATGAGTAATATATATTAAGGGCATCGATATTACTATCCGGCACGCCAAGGTTAGTTGATATAATAATTGTTAATATTTCGAAAGCTATACTTTTTAAAAAAAAATTCATAATCAAATTTTGTGCTTCAAGCCATAAGGTAGTATTCGCGGTGTCACTTAAGTTTGGGACACCCTGTATAAGCGTTTCAATAACCGTTGATATTGTACCTACGTTAAAATTGGTTAAACACAGCGGAGTTAAAGACAAGTTCACAACTTTGTGTTTCCCCCTGATTAAGAAGTTGAACGATTCCTCAAAATGTTTTGTCTGGAATGAGTGCCGAGCTACTGAGTAAGAACATATGCATTGAGTATTTGTAAATCGCTCAGCTAAATAAATAAAAGTTTATTATTATGAATTATAGTTTTTAATGCTATACGACACAAACATGACACAATATAGCATAATCAATAAAAATATAAAATTCAAGAAATGCGGTGCTGGAAAAAAATTGCTGTTTTAATTACCTACAATACGCTTTGAGTTAGCGTATTACGTTCTTTGTCACCATACGAAACGTAGACAGTATGATATAGCACAATCAATAAAAATACAGAAACTGAAAGGTACGGTATCAATTTTACGTACACCTTTTCGTCCCCTTCAAAAACACATGATTGTTTAGCTAGTTGCGCAGTATGGCATAAATGAATGATCGCTGAAGCTTTAATGTTATCTGCACTTATTAAAAATATCAATACACTGTGGTCCTGCTACTACACAACCTTTCGGCTATTTATTCAGTAGCTGTATGAGATCGTAGCGTAGTTATAACCCTTAGTGCCTTAAAATTGATCAACATTAGACATCCCAACGATGGTTTATCTAAAAGGTCAAAACCTTCATTGTGAATTCTTAAACACCACCTTTAACTGTAATCGCGTCTGAAATTATTACAACATTGGTCATTCATTTGAAAACACTCGGTACATATATCCACGTAATAATTATAAAATCCAATTAATAGATTACCAGTATCAATTTTACGCCAAAATCACAATTCTAAATTTGTAAATTGTATAATTTCATTTTAGTAAAGTTATTAAAATTCGAAAATTCCAGGTTACGTTTTAGAAAACAGGCGCATTTTTCTTAAAAATATTTATTCAACGATTCCCGTGTAAAGGCCAACAAGCTTAAAAGTAAACGTTAACCCCTCTTGTCTTGCCCCTTCAATTTCAAGGAGAAATACTTCGTTTTACGGGAGTAGAGTTCTAAAAGCGGCAGAGTTAAGCTGCATACCTGTAGTGCGTGTCCAGGCGATATTCTAAGAATAACATTGAAGAGTTACACATACGATACATTAGGGGATCGAGTTGATAGCAATTTGGCCTATTTGCGCCCAGAGCGTATTCGTACTGAAAAGGGTCAATTTCAATTCTCTGTTGTTTTGGAACCAAAGGGTTTAAATCCGACAAGGTTGTATGGTACTTACAATAAAGAGAATAACCGAGGCAATACATCTGTATCTTCAATTCCCTCGGGAAGTCAACGATTTTCAGATCACCAAACAAGTAATTTATCCGTTATTTAGACTCGGCCGATCTATATTCTCGTTAAGTAAACTCTGCTGGGACAAATTAGTCGATCACCTACAAATTCAGGACGAGTTCGTTAATATCATAAATAAAAGAATAACGTTTTTTTTTGAATTTTAATTATTCAGATTATTTATGCCATTAGTGCAAATATCTTTTGTTCATTTTAGGATAGTTTAGTTATTAGCAACGCAGGGGCCTCTTGATTTAGATATAGAAAATTATTGTTTCCATTATTCCCTTCTGGGGAGATATGTAAACCGTAATTCACATTCTTTACTTTTCATTATATTCGATCTTTAAGTACAGATCTTATTCTTTTTTAGATATGTAGACCTGTAGTTATAATAGTCAATACATTCTTTCAGGAAAGAGTTAATTTTTAAGTGAATAACCAGTTTAGGTAGCCCGTCAGAATTTTACCTAATTGAAGAGGAAACCCAGCGACGGGCATAAAAATCTACCTTACTGTAAGTACGTATTAATACAATCCTCGATCTAAAGGGTTAGAGATGGGTTTCTTTGTTTCACCGGCCTCTATGATAACAGAATTTTGGACTATTATCTTTCCGTTGTTATTGTTAAAAACAAAGTGGCGCCCTTATTTACGACTATCACTTGAATTTTTGAACACCTACTTATAATCCATGAATGCTAGCTTAATTTAATTCATTCCAATCTTCACTGTGGTGGCCGGAGCAAACCAGCTAATTTAGAGGAATTACTAATTTTACTAACCTCTGGGGAGTAGGGCCCTTTCAGTACCGTTATAAACCCTTTTAAAATTTACATTATGTTTACTATACATTTCCTAAAGTTTTAACAATATCGGCAGTTTTACTGTATTTTTAAACTTTAAAATGCAGCAAATGGTTTTCGTTCACAATCACTTTAATTTTACTGAATACAAAATATAGATCTACTAGCTTTGAAGGTAAGCTGCAGAATAAAGGCTATGTAGTGGCATAGGAAAATGTTTCTATGAACAAATTGATAAGAAGCGAAATTATTTGTTACATATCGTTATATTTACTATGAAAATCTTGTTGCTCGATAGAAACATCGTGTAAAGTAGCATAAATATAGGGACGCTCACTAAAGAATTGTTTATTGTATACTTAGACTTTATAACAATTATTTTATTAATGGATTAATAGACAAAACAACGAACACTATTTTTGTTTATTTTTACAATGAATTCCAGGTGGTTTAACTTGTTCTTAAGAAGCTTCAATGGGCTAAGAGAGGGATTTTTACCTTAATGGTACAATTTGCATTATTTGTTTTAATATGGGTTAAAAACCAATTATGTTTAAACAGACCACAGCAAACATACATAATTAAATAAAATGCATAAAATTAACTTAAATACACAAAACAAGTGCATTGATGAGTTTCAGGTCGAGTTACTTAAATGCTTTATTAAATGCTCCCAGCGTGGCACTGTTTTAAAATAGAGATAACTAATTGTTTAAATTATTGAATGCCTATCTCAAATTTTGGGTATTAAAACGAATATTATTTGCATTCACTACTTGTTTAAGTTTATTATCAATTTTGGAACTTCACTTACGTGAAATGTTTTCTACGTCGTTTGAATGTTGACTACATTATTTGGATTATTTTCTTAATCGAAGGATGTTTTGCAAAGGAAAAAATTTGCTTATGCGCGGTTTCAATTTAAAACAAAAAATTGCTTATTTACAATTGGTCTTCCGTTCTTGTGTTTGGTATCTGGTAGATCTGAGGAGTTGCTCCCATTACCATTTCAGCGGCATTAATTTACTTGCACGCCTACACCGCTAACATTAGTAACAGCTGGCCAAACAAGACGCTAATTTTTGTGAAGTTGGTCCTTATATAGGGATATCGCGATGCTCTGACAACTGGCTTCGTTAAATATCTTCATCAATCGTATCTATCCGTTTTAAAAAATATACAAGTTTCACTTTAGTTAAAAGTTAAAAGTTATAGTTTGTATATTTCGTTAAATTCCCCATCTTTATGTGTTCTTATAAGTGATTCCTCGAACACGGCTATTTAAAAGAATCATAGGTTTTACACTTATACTTCCCATTTTTCTCCGAATTTAGCCTTGGTACAACCCATTTTTATGTGAATACTTTTAAGGAAATATTTAGTTACTAATTTTATGGTTAATTAATTTAACATTTGCTTATGTGGATTACATACGTTAATTAGAGGTCTGTGAAGTTAGCACGCCTACCAAAGGCACTAACGAAAAATTTTCAGCCAATCGTTAGTGCTTTGTTAATGTTTCTTAGTGCGCCATTAAAAAAATTAGTCACACCAAGCGTTTTTGAAGAAACCACAATTCAAAATGGCGTGTTTCCACGCTTCGTTGAAATTTTTTTCAGCCAATCGTTAGTGGTTCTTAAGCCTCATTAAAAAAATTTGCCACACCAAGCGTTTTAGAAAAACGACAATTCAAAATGGTGTACTAACTTCATGCTTCATTGAAAGCACTAACGAAAGTTTGCATGCTAGTTGCTGGTGCTCCGTTAGTGTAATAAAAGTACGATAATACGTGTTTTTCGTTCTGTGCTATAAAAGTTAATTTTTTAAATGAAGATCAATTATGAAAGTTCCAACTATTTTCTCAGTCGTAGATAAGGATAATCGTGTGGTGAAATATTTCCAATAAGATAAGCATTTAGACATATATTTAAAATAGGTCTAAAATAGACTAAATAAATAAACAATAAAAATAATTGCACTTAAACGGTGTACATTAACAGTTGTAACACTCAGTATGATACATTTTGTTTAATTATATTAAAGGACAATATTAGGAATTTATTAATTTTTCTTTTAAAAAAAATTCCTTTATAATTTCAAACTTTAATTTAACAGTGGCAACGCTATATTTATATTTATAAAACCATTATTTTTTTAAGGTAATAACGTCAGTATTTAGGTTTCATTCCTTTATTTCGTATAAAGTGTGTTAAATATTAAAAATAGAATGTCTGTTTTGAACTGATTGTTACCGATA
>JAHWXV010485751.1:0-11961 GCA_024586415.1 Phrixothrix hirtus | reverse complement strand
TTTTTTTAATAAATTTTTAACATCTCAGTTTAGAAATATTTATAACTTGTGCTATATCTAACTTTACCATTATTTTTTCTTAGCAGTACTTAAACAAGATATCTTTACTTAAGGAAACACTTGAAAAAATTCTAAATTCAGTTTTTAGCAAGAAAAATAGACAAAAAACTGGAGCGTGATGTGTCAGACCGATATACGGTTGTTATGTTCCCAAAAAAAGACATCGTTACTTAAGGGATAAATTAGAAAATCTTTACACAACATTAAAAGACGAGATACCGATCCTACAAAAAATAGATACGGTATATTACATTCCCTGTAGAAATTGTGAAAAAGTTTAAATTGGTAGTTCATTACAAAAATTTCAAAATAGGTTAACGCAGCATACGAATGATTCAAAGAAGAAACATTCCGCTACAACATTAACCATAAATCTGAATTCTAATGAACACCAGGCTAATTATGACGAAGTCAAAATCCTGGCAACTGAAACTCATGGAAATAAAAGGTTGTTTTTAGAAATAGCCTATATTAATATGACAGAATTATCTATGAACTTTTAGAACGATGCAGATAATTTAAATTCAGTTTATTCTTCTCTATTACGTAAAGATTTTGATATGAAACGGGGTCGGCTTATAAAATTAAAATATTATTGAATATTTCAGTATCTTTCTCACACATAAAACTCTATAGACATTTACTTCGATCCTCAGCGCAATAACTTATTTTTATTCAGTACAGTCTAATTAATATTAATATTAAAAAAAAGGTTTCAAATTTGCTTCTGGCGTTTTAATGCCATCTATGGACATCCAATTTTAGATGACGTTAAAACAAAACCATTACGGTTTTGGAAACAGCGTTTGTTTATATGTATGTTATTTGCTTTGTATATAATCAAATCAGGTATACCAAATTAAGTTTTGGGACAATTCTAGGCATACAATCATTGAGTTGATATATCTGGTATTGTATCTAAGCAGATTTAAATATCTTCTAGGTACTATAAATTGCTAAGATATAAATATGAGAGAACAACGTCAGCAGCACGACGAATTTGCACCCATAGTAAATGTTTTTGGAAAACTAGTAACCAATTGTTTTCAGCATATTACACCTAGAGACTATCTTACCTTCGAGGAACAGCTAGAATCATTTCGGGGGCGATTCCCTTTTAGAGAAATATTTATCAAATAATTCTGCAAGCTATGGAATACACATATTTTTACTATTTTGTATTGAAGTTACCTATATTTACAACATGGAAATATATGCTGGTGTCCAGCCTCCTGGTTCATATCATAGATCGAACAATGTTATAAGTCTCGTGCAAAGAATGCTAACATCTACAACTAACCCGGGCTGCAATGTGTCTATGGACAACTGGTTCACGAATATACCACTAGGCCTAGAACTATTGAAGAAGAAGGTTGCTATTGTTGGAATTATAAAGTCGAACAAGCCACACATTCCAGAGAAATTGAAAGACACCAGAAACAGAAGCACCAAATTTTGGTTTTCAAAACCAAGGGACTTTGGTATCTTACGCTCTAAAACAAAATAGCATTGTATTGGTGTATTCTGTCAAGCACTGTAGTGGTGATATTGATTTGCAAACAAGTTAACAAAGTAAACCGACAATGGTTCCATTATACACTAAAACTAAATACGGTGTGGATATTATGTATAAGATGTCTAGACAATATCACACATCTAACAACTCCCGATGTTCGCCGCTAACAGTATTTTTTGATTTAGTAAACATCTATGGCATAAATGATATGGTTGTTCATACAATAAATAATAATTATCCTGAAAATGTAAGAGGAGAACCATTTATATTAAATTGGATTTCAATTGGTATAAACCGTCAAATAAATACAGACATAGTACCAAAGTAGATAAAAATTTAGGGAATACAACCTTTGGGAATAACTGTCTGATTTGACCTATTTTCTAGCCCGTCAAACCCTTCAAATATTGACCGAAGTCAAAAATGTTAATTTGGTGGCAGATCCCATAAGTCCACCTAAAAATAGTGTCACAAATGTATTTGCCCCAAGTGAGGGTGGAAGTGTAAGCGTGGGTGAATAGTGATTAATAACTTATCCACAAGACATAATAAAGGTAAGTACTAGATTTTTGAGAAAACTAAGGTTTTATATTTATGTGGTTTGGCGCTAAAAGGCACCGTGTTGAAATTTTTTGCTTTGAGATATTCATAATAAAGAAATCCCTAATAACCAACAATTGACATATGTTTTAAAGATAAATAACTTAAATGATATAAATGTCTTAAGATTTTTTCTGTAAACACTTTTTAGATACTTTGGATATTATGCTTATTTAGAAAGAATGGGTCCCATGTCATCAAGTGCCCCTTTAACATAAAATAGTTCCTGAAAGGTATGACTCTCAAGCCACATATTTATATATGGTAGTTGTGTTTTATTCTATATTTTCTTAAATATTAGTGAAAGATTCTTTATCCGTTTCTAATTTCTATCCCTGATTTTTGATGAAAATACCTAGGTTTCAAAATGTTCTATATACGCAAAAGAAACCAGAATTATTTTTTAAAAGCTATGTACATACTTCCATTTTTTTTTATAAAAGTACCTTATCCCCTTTAGTTACTCATCATTGCAATTGATAAATTTGTCCAATCGGTAATTCCATTGTTTAAACCATTTTTATACTTCTCATTAGTAATGTCTGGTAGCTCCTCTGTCGTTTTTGCCTAATCTCATCAATGCTCTCAAATCTGAGTCGTTTCGTGCCCTCTTTCATGCGTGAAAATAAGAAGAAATTACACGGAGCTAGATCAGGTGAGTAAGGTGTGTGTGGTAGCGGAACTACGGTACTGTTTGTCAAAAACTGGGTAGCATAAATGGCTGTATGCAGATGCGTTGTCATGGTGAAAAACAAGTTCCCGTCTGCCACAAATCGGAACTTTTTTGACGAACACTGTCGTACAATCTTCCTAACACCTCCAAATTAAAATCTTGATTAACGTTATGGCATGGTGAAACAAATTCTGATTGAACTACCGCCCTCACATTAAAAAAACGAATCAGCATTGTCTTGATATTTGATTTCACTCGACGGTATTTATTTGGACTGAGGGATAATGACGTCTCCCACTGACTTGTTTGTTGCCTTGTTTCTGAGTCGTAATCATAGCACCATTATCTGTTGCCTGTCTTTCAGCACAAGTTCACGAATTTTCTCAAAATTTCCGTCTGTTTGGGTAGTTGATGGACCTCGAGAACGAGGTTGGTCATAAATCGAAATGCCGCCATTTAAACCGTCAAAACCACTCGTACACTTGAAGCTTTCCTATAACGCCATCTCTGTAAGCTGTTTCAGCGGCGTTTTTACGGAATAGGGAGCAATATTTCATAGTCGCATATTGTTAACTTAAACTAGCCATTACAAAACACGAAGAGACAACAAAATAGCACCATCACTACAGGCAAACAGAACAACTCATTTAGACGACACGGGCGGCACTGAACTGGCAACAAATTGCGTTATACACGCGTAGTGGTAGATACCCATACAACTCAATCCACGCCCACAGCAGCACTATTCCAGTTTCTTTGAGGTACCTCGTATGGAGACGCGCGAGTTCTGATATTCCTAATAAAGGCGAGTGGACCGGAATATTAATAAGGGGTTCTAGTACATTCATGAAAATAAATATCTCCATTAATACAGCCCTTTAAAATATATAGGCCAAACTCATTCCTGTATGCATCCGTAACCTGTCAGATCATGTAATTCTCAGAATATTTAGTTTTAATTTATGTTTTACTTCATATTTTAACTCTTGACGATCACGGCAGTGATAATTCTCTTTACGGGAGGCGTCGTTTACGTCTAATGTAACATATGTCTCATTGTCAATGATCAAGATGTTTCTATTGCACTTTAAATAAATTTTTCTTAGTCCACCTTTAGCTCACATTACATTCCGGTGCAGACAATTCTATTCTTGCTTTGTCTGCCAACCTATATATTTTAATATCACCAAGTGTAGGTTTGCTAATACCAAACTCCACGATACGCGCTATCTGTCTACAAAACAAAATACTAGAAACTATGTTTCTAATGTTTCTATAGGCGGCTATCTGGGTAGTTATTGGTATTATTTTTGCATGATTTATGCAAACTTCGTTTATTGTTTATTAAAACGAAAGTGATGCTTTACTTTCAGGACAACCCCTTATAATTGCAATTGAAATTCTGCAAGAAAATTATATTTAGACTGTTAGAAATGTAAAATTAGTTGATAATTTATGTATTTAATTTTTTTTCTCAGATAGTAGTTTTTTTCCTTTTTAGAATTTATTACATTCTCTTCTAAAAAACATATCAAATAATTTTTCAATCCAAACAATACCATTTTCTTTCTGCGGCGTATTTTTGCATCATTCTATTTAACCGTAAAGCAGCATAAATGGTTAATGACAATTATCTACAACATGGAACGTTAATAACTTACTTAAGTGTTCCCGAAGAATGGGGAACATATTAAATAATTAAGAATATAAAACCACTTTTAAGCGCAATTTAGCGAAATGCTTGGACCAACACGTTAACTGCGAGGCCTAGCTTCGTTCCAAAACTGTACCGTATCCCATAAATTGTTTTGAAAGTGCTTTAGATGTATTCAATGCAATGGTGAACAGATTTACTGTATTTCTCAAAAGTTTTGCTCTACGGAGTGTGTCCAAAGAATCAAAACGCGGCATAGAACTAACACAACCTTGTAGTGTAGCTGCTTTACGCCGTATTTCACTTATATAAACACAAAAGTTGAGGCTAGGTTTCGTTATAAATCTTGTATACACGTGTATTTGTATTTTACTTGATATTACTTAGCGAAATATGACGAATAATAAGGAGCCCTTAAAGAAGCAAAGTTGGAAACTGCGGTAGAACAGTTGACTATAGATATGAGCCACAAATCCAAATTTAGTGATAGTGATGACGATCCAGAATATTCTCAAAGTGAAATGGCGTGAAAGAAACACAAGAAGAATAAATTTCGTAAGTAGAAAATAATCCTATTTATATTTATATAACATACGTTGTACACATATATCGTTGATAAGGTACTCTATATTTCTACTTGTACTTATTTCAAATTTGTTGTACAGAATATAAGAAAGATTTCGCTGATACTAGTACAGATATTCCAACGAGTACACTTCCATCTAGGTCATTTACATTCGAAGATTATTCTTCTAATGTATCTGGCTCCGAAAGTAATACGGTAAATACTTATAATAATAATGTAAATATACCTACAGATTGGGGCCCTGTAGTAGCAAATTTTAAAAGATTTACTTTATATGTGAATCCAGGAATTGACAAAAATATACAGCACGATCTTAGGGGGAAAAATGAACCTTCATTTTATGACTTGTTCCTTACTGAAGATATAATAAATATGTTAGTAGCACAAACTATTAAATACGCCGATCAAAGAATTATCGAAAAAATTACTAATGAAAGTCTCACCAAAGGTTCGCATTTGAATAGTTGAGTTGCAACGAATTGCGGCGAAATGTGTGTATTTATAGCATTGTTGATGTGGATGGGTCTGAATAAAAAGCATTCACTAAGGGGCTACTGCAGTAAATCGCTTTTATATAAAGATGAGGTCTCCAAATACATGTCTCGCAATAGATTCGAGTTGCTCTTAAAGATACTACATTTTGCTACTAATGAGGAGTTCCCAGGTTCCACAATAACTAAATCTTGACAGATATGTTAGTTAGAAATTTTCAGCGAGTCATATTTTAGTTCCAGAATAGAGTATTTGTACCGATGAAACAATGGTGCCTTTCAGAGGACAGCTAAGTTTTCGCCAGTATAAAAAGGGAAAACTTCACAAGGTTGGCTTAAAGTTGTTTAATATTTGTCTGAAAGGAGCGTGTACCTACAACGCTAAAATTTATTATGGAAAGGAAAGTATAGATGGGATTCCTGTAGCAGAAAAAGTTGTATTGGAAATGGTTGAACCATTACTTGACGCTCGGAGAACACCTTTTTGCGACAACTGGTACACATCTGTAAACTTCGGACACCGAATGCTAAACCGATCTACTCACTTACTTAATACACTACGTAGAAATCGAAAACATATTCCTAAATCCGTAGTTGAGCGAAAATTGAAGAAAGGGCATATTATTGCACAAGAAAATCCAAGACGGTATTGTAGAAATGAAGTGGCGTGGTAAACGCCATGTCTTGACAAACTGACGAAATGCAAGACGTGCATCACGAAGAAGCGCTAAGAAGAAAACTTTTAGCAGTAATTGACTATAATGATGCTAAAGCATTTGTTGACATGTCTGACCAAATGGCAACTTATTCAAATTCAGTACGCAAATGCATTAAAGGGTACAGAAAATAGTTGTAAAGCTAATAACTGGAACATCCGTTGTAAATACATTATACTTGTACAATACAATAAGTGGAACAAATTTATCAATTATAGCCTTCAAAGAAAATATTTGTTAAAAAATGCTAAGAGCTGGCGAGAATCTACGGAGACGGTTAGCACAACCTAACTTATTGTCAGAAAAGCCCAAATTAACGCAACAAATGGTAAATGGTAACCTGAAAAGAGGCCGGTGCAAATATTGTTACCATACCAATGTAGACCAGCATGGGAGAGTCTACGCCGTTAAAAACATAAAGCGTGGTACATACCTATGTAATGTGTGCAACGGTAGTTCATTTATTTGTATGGAATGCTTTTTGGAACACCACGAGTGTATAAGTAAAGAGTGAGAACTGGAATATTATCATTTAGTACAGGGAATTGCACATTTTTTTATAAAACCAATATGATTTTTTAGGATAATAAATTTTTATTGTGTTTATCTAACTTACTTTTTATAGTAGTAATAAATATTTCATGCAAAAATAGAGTTACTAATCCACAGGAAAATTAAAAGTTTTAAATTTAATTTAAAGCTGTAAAACAGCTGCTACTAGAATTATTGTTATACAAGAACCAAAAATTTTAAAAATTGCAGAATTTTTCTAGGTTATGTAGTCCTATGCCAGAAAAACTATTTTAACCATATAAACCAATGCTTAGTATGTCCGCCTCACGGACACACCCCTAGAAACTTCAAGAAATGTGTGTCCACAATAAGGACCTGCGTCCTATGCCGAAAAATTGCCGTGTCCACTATAGGACCACGCGGCGGCTAACGCGCTAGACAACGATCATGCCATGTATAAAAATAAATATTTTGACTTCACAAATTTAAGCTTCTATATCTGGATTTTTTGAGTCACATGATTGCTTAACATGTTTGGTTGTTAAAATAAAACAGAAATAGAGAAAACTAATGCCTGTGTGTAACTAAGATCAACCTGCCACCAAACCTTCTCACCAAGGATGCATTCACTTGTCTGTTATGGGGTGGAGTCCCATCCTGTTGAAGCCATGGATATTCAGTGATACTATTTGGCACATTTTGTAATAAAATATATTTAAGATATTTCAATAAATTCTACTGTTTAAATGTTCACCAAAGAAAAAAGTCTAACACATTGATTTTTGATTATACCACCAAACGTGTTTATCCTCCACTGAATTCTATTTCTGTTTGTCTTAGATAGACTTATGCTACATCTTATAAAGTTATTTTGGTTTATACAGGGTGTTCCAGGTAAACGTCGCAAACTAAAATTCCTTTCTTATAAATAGTACATATAGGATTTTCAAAATAATTTCCGTTACTAGTTATCATATTCGTCAGAAATTAGCATATTATTCTATTGTTACTTAATATTGATCGAATATTTGATACCATAACCAGTTTTTAGTTTAACCTGTTTACATCATACGTACATTTGTACTGGTTTCTTCATAAAAACATTAAATATGCTGTAGGATCCAAAATTTTCATGAGTATTCTAGACATGGTTTTTGTAAATTTCGTTGATAATATTCGAAGCAATATTATGTTAATGTTACGTATGACATAATACTATTAACTTCTTTTAAGAACTATATAGAATACAGAACATCCGATACGAAATTTAAGTTATATTATTGTTTTTCAATGTAGTCACACAAACGTATGAATTGTAAATTCATACCCTGAAATTTACAAAGATTTAAGAAATTGAAATACATATTTCCGTTAAATTTTCAAGAGATAAAGCTTTATGGGGAGATAAAGGAGTTTAAGCAACTACAGTAGGATTAGTTCTGGTCTGTTGACAGCCCTCTATATTTACAGGATAGAAATAGGATTTAATGGGTATTTTGTAATATGTCATAATGACATTGTTACAAATTAATTTCTAATAAGTACAACTCTTGTACTACTCATATAGAACAAATTACTGCTACTTTCTCCAGAGAGCAGTTGCGTAACAGAAAAACATGCGACTGAAATAGTTATCAACACCAGTATCCTTTGTAAAGGAACTAGTGGACTTGTATTGCATGTCTTGAATGGAGGAATCACTTGCATCTTCTTTTATGATCATTATTATAGATATAATATCAACATGAGTATTAAGAGAGAACCGGATCAAGCGGTTTTCCTCAGTAGGAAGCACTTGGGGAAGTGGGGTACCGATTTATGCCATCTTGAATTCCACACGCCCGCCGATCGTAACCCTAACTTCAATGAAACGTACCCAGCGGTGCGATTTGCAATTTTAAACTACGTCCACTTGCGTCTTCGGTAATTTGGAATAAACCGTGCCCACCTCCGTCATCTGTAATTTTAAATTAATCACGCGCGCCTACTCCATCTATAGGCTGCATGTAACTAATGATAGCGATAGCCATGTTGCGTTGTAGTCTGTGGTAGAATAGATGTCAGTTAGTGGATAGGAGCGGACTAGCTATTTTGGACGGAGTACACGGTCAAATGAAAATGTCTCTCATGGAGGTGCGCAGAGGTCACCTAAGAGAATGTGTCAGCTATTTCACACGAAGTGTGTTCTTATACATTCAACTACGAAGTAAATATACGTTTATTTAGAGCCACTTATATTAAATAATAATATATAGTAATAGAGAAATCTGCAGAGCCATTGAAAGTCTTCGATTAAAAATTGCATGCATTTTTTCTTTTCAACTACAATAGAGTAAAACTGAAACGTTTTGCATTCTTAGAAACTAAATAACCAAAAGATACCTAAGCATTACTCCAGAAACATATCGGTTTAACTGTGCCGAGTGCCTTTGCATATATATCATGGCCGAAGAAGCCCTTTATTTGTCAATATAATGAGAACTGAAATATTCTGGGTTTTATTACGTAAGACACTAAAATGCAGGTTTATGTAAAATCAAATAGCGAAGAAATTTCAGGCCTACCTCTATGTGGAAGGAATTGTGATGGCATAAACTGTTTTCTTTTTCTTACAGTATCTACAATTATTAGTCGTTTAGATAAATGAAAATAGGCTAGTTGCAAATCAGGAAAGTATTTGTCGCAAATAATGTTGTGATTCGTACCAGCACTTCTAGAACTTCTAAACTTAAACCCATATCTCTTGCATTTTCCTCCTTTCTCATATATGGTAGCCCTTTCAATGGATAAAGGTTTTCAGAATCGCATATCCACCAAATTTGAAGTCCATTTTTATCAGTTTTAGAAGGCATGTTTTGCCTAAATTGGTAACGGTTTCTAAACGGTATTAGGCTCGTCTACGGCTAAATTTTTTGAAGGTATATAAAATTTTCCTAAATTTTTATTTATAAAATTCCAAACATTTCGTATATGGGCCAGTTTATCTTTCTCCCTTATTTTACTTCTTGTCCCCTTATTGTTAAGTTTATGAAAACTATTCAAAGTGTTGCATCTGCGCAGTTCCGTTTTTGCCCGAAAAATCGGCGGACGGTATACTGGATTCCAAATATCTTCGTAATTAGTGAATTCTGCTTCAAATGCCCAGCAGTAATAAATAATCGTAAAAGCTCATATTTCTATAGTAACATGGCTTCCACGTCTTATTGGGTTTATTGAATCTATAAAATTTCTTTATTCTATAGTAGTATTGCCTATAATAATTTCAATAGCATAATTATTGATAAATAAATTGAAAGCATCAAGTAAGATTCCAGAAGGTAAAATAACTTTATTATTAGCACCATTTATAATAATTTGAGTACGTGTACGACTGGACGCTTGTGGATCAGAATATCTTTTTACACTATCTGTTGCTCTAAGTACTTTACATTTATTTGAGGCTATTCGATCAGTATCAATATCACCACACTTGCTTTGAACGCAATTGCCCGTAGAACGAAATTCAACTGATTTAATTCTTAGGATGTTTTCCTTAATACAAAGGTATGGTATTAAACTTATGGTTAGGAAAGTAATTATTGCTAAATGCTAAATACGCTAAAATAATTTTTCTTTATAGATGAATTTTCAGGTACTAAATTTTTCATGTGGTCGTTAATTAGATGTTTCGTATTGATTGGGATGAAATTCAATCTCGGTAAATTATATTATTTGCTTTCTACTATAATTGCTTAACACTAAACATTTTAAAGCTCTTGTATTTTTCATATTTTGTGGTTTTCGCCATAAATAGTAGACGTTCATAGTTTAGGGATACTATCAAATCGGTAGTTGTCTGAATGGCATTTGAGATAAACTTTTCTCTTCTGGTTTTGCTTAATTGACATTGGATGTCTACAATTTTTGACGTGGTTATGTTGATTAAATTGAACATGTAATGTGTACAAGATTAGTTGTGCTTGAAGGATACTAGCAGTGTTTCGTGCAGTTTGTCATTCGTTATTTTGAAGCAGTTATTTTGGGTATAAAAGTAGGCGCTGGTCAATATTTCGTAATGGTCTGTTTCGATTGGGATACTGACTTAGTATTAAATATTAATGTATTGTAAGTGGGTATGATCATCAGGTATAAGACCGATATGTCGGTATTGTTTTTTTCTAGTAGCCAGAGGTATTTTGAAAGTAAATTATTAATAATTCTATCGTCATATTCATTAGGAACACGCATGTCGGTGATTTCGCGCGATTGTTAGGAATTTTACAATTCTGCTAAGAAAGTAACGCGATTCTCTTTCAGGTTTTGAATAGTGATGACTGATTCAGTGTACAGTGAGGAAGACTATTCCGTAAGGGAATATGTTTAATCTAGAAGGGCACCAAGTCGTTAGCATATCTGGTAACTTTATTATGTTATTAATTTCTGGTGTAGTATAAATAGTTAAAGGATATAAAAATTTGGATTTTCTTTATTTTTATAATTGGTTATAATAATATAACTTTGCCTCTAATTTATGTTGATATATTTTGTTTCGGTTTTCTTTTGTATCGTTTTGCTTTTGTTTTATTGCCTGGTAAAGGTTCTTTATTTTTGATTTGTATTCTTTAAATAGTCATGACACCAAATTGTATCGTAATCTAAATCAAAGGGGTATTTGCTGTCAATGTGTCCAAAAATAATTTCAAAAGGAGTTAAATTAAATGTTTGAAGGCTAAAAGAGTGTTTCAGTGTTTCAGTTTCCGGTGTGCGTTAATAATCGCTAATGCTTTATGATAGTCAAATGTAGACGTCAGATTTATTGGTTAGATTAGTGAGGTTGTGGGGTAGATAAGCCTAATTGTATACTGTGATGGCTTTGAAGTCTCTCAGAATTATTTTATTATTTATGTATATACAGAGTGATGATAAAGTTCCGCACCAAGCCCATAATTTTGTTATATGACGTTTTTTTGAAAAATCCTCGAACACGTCAATTTTGTTTTCTCAAAAGACACTTCCGAACGAAAAAAAATTTTTCGATCGTCTTGTGTTTTTGAGCAATTGCGTCATCATCAATTTTTTAAATAGCTACCCTCATTTTTTTTCATGGATTTTGATAGACGTTCTCACCCGCTACACGATGACATAAACATTTTAGTACCTTACATAACAATTT
>JAHWXV010485675.1:0-14224 GCA_024586415.1 Phrixothrix hirtus | reverse complement strand
ATATATATATATATATATATAGTTTTATAAGTGATATTTATTTAGGTTCAATATTTACTACCTATCAGTAGAATTTGTTTCCTTTAAATTATTGGATCAGTTTTTTTTAAAGTTTGATAAAAAATATTTTATTTTATGGCTAACGTTTTGGGATGACAAAAATATTTTGTCATTTTTAAAATTGTACTAATTCATTTCTGTTATATTATTTTCCTTTAGCTCTGACGAAGGGGTAAATTACGTCCCGAAACGTTAGCCATAAAATAAAATATTTTTTATCAAACTTTAAAAAAAACTGATCCAATAATTTAAAGGAAACAAATTCTACTGATAGGTAGTAATATTAAACCTAAATATATATATATATAAAACTTAAGTACATATGTACTTACATTACATAACGTCTCTATTGACGTCTTTTGACACACTTACTGGCTTGAAGAAACTATTAATCTTCTGTTGTTTGTTTTTAGAACACATTTCTTGAACTATTAATTCTCGTAAATGTCTCAAATGTTCGTAATATTCAAATATGTTTTTATTTTTATTGTCTCCTACATATTTGACCACCAAATCCAAATGTTCTTTGGCTCTGCTAGGTTTTAACGTTGGTTTGCTAACAACTGCATCATCTCCTCTTCTATCAATAAATGATACCCTGAATCTCCTGCATCTTTGTCAAGCCACAAATCAGATGTCTTCTAAAGTTACAGTATTTGCACCACTTTGACAGAGTATACGTGAAAATCTACTGTTTCAAAATTCAGCTGTATCTGGCTCAACTTCTTCATTTATTAACAATTTTTTCTATGATTTAATCAAAGTTGAGGGTTTTATATCATTTACAATAACCTTAAAATTAAAAATCATGAATCTAAGCTTGTAAGTTTTCAGAATTTGTAACATCATCATAACTCTTTTGTTTCTTCTGCAGACAGTTCTTTGACTTCCAGAACTTCATTTAAAGCTTTTTTTATATAGATGTTTAACAGTATAGATGATGCTTTGATGCATAGGTTGAATTAAGGAAGTTGTATTTTGTGGCATAAACATACACAAAATCTTTTTATCATCACTCTTCAACTTTTCTGCATCTGGATGTGCTGAAGCATTGTCAAGTAAAATAAGGGCTTTCACTTCATCAACAGGAATCTTTAAAACCATTGTAATATCTGTAGTAAACCACACACTTTTTGAGCTGCAATAGTAGATTGGTAAATTGTCCATTATATTTTTATTGCCCTTGGTTTCTTACTTTTTCTCACAACAACAGGCTTCAACACATAACTTCCATCAGCATTTGAACATAGCAATGCAGACACTCATTCCTTTTTAATCTTCCTTCTTGGTGTATTTTTCTCAGTCTTAGTTGCTTGAGTGTTATCAGGTAGCGTTCTCCAATATAAACCTGTTTCCTCAAAATTATATAGCTTTATAAAATCATTTAATTTCTTCCTGAAGGGGTCAACAGCTTCAATGTCTGCACTGAGACTTTCGTCGCATATTTTTTTATTTCTTATATTATAATGCACTCTGAACCTTAATAGCTAACCTGAACTAGCTTTAAAGTCTGTAATGCCCAACTGATATGATAATATTTCCGCTGAAGCCTGAATTTCAAATCTTTGCACAGCCAATATAGAAGAACGAACTGCATCATCTAGGGATTGATCTGTAGGCATCTGCATTCTTTTCACAACACTTGCTTTCTTTTCTATATTAAACTTCATTACAAATTTTTATAGTTCATCGTATTTCTTCCTTATATCTGAGATAGTCTGTTTGCTATTCCACATCCCACACAAATATTTGTCACAGACATTCCCTTTCAAGTTTTTCTATCATATATAGTTTTTCATGAAAAGAGAGAGCCTTATGTTTACATTGTTTACTTTCATTAACTTTATTTAATGACATCGCAGCTTTTAAAAACACTGAAAAGTTTTTTAAATCACAATAAACATAGTTTAACACAAAATGTGATCTGCACTATAAATTAACTGTATAGCGATAGCTCTCGAAAAAACCATCAAGTTTTTTTTAAATCACATAAATGTAGTTTAACATAAAATGTGATCTGCACTATATCAAACAAAGAGGTTGACTGTTCTGCGATGGCAAGAGCACGTGCATAATTAAAACGTAATTAGTTGGTAAAATGTATTTATGTATGGTCGAATTGCAAATTTTTGGCCACATTTAAAATCCCGAATAATTACCTGTAATTGCTTAAGTAGGAAATAATCATTAAACATTATACATTCCCACTAATTACCTATTCCTGGGAATTATTAAGGGTATCCTTAGCATTAGAATTGATTTAAATATGTATGTATGTATTTCAAATATAAATATGTACTAATTAATTATCTGAAAATAGCTGTCTAGATTAAGTGAAGTCCAATTTAATGCGGTCCAAAGAAGCCTTACTGTATTTCTTAGCTACCTAATTCCATTTTATACACACCAAGGAGTTTCTCTAATACATATTTCATATATAAATATGTACTAATTAATTATCTGAAAATAGCTGTCTAGATTAAGTGAAGTCCAATTTAATGAGGTCCAGAGAGGTCTTACTGTATTTCTTAGTTACCTAATTCCGTTTTATATGCACCAAAGAGTTTCTCTATTACATTTTTGACAATAAAGTAACCAGAAGTACTTAAAGTATTAGTTGTTGTGAACAACACATCTCAAAATCTAATCATCATATAAAAATGAAAAATTATATTGTTTTCTATCTTCTGTAAGTGAGATGGCAAGAATTTAGTTAAAATCAAATGACCAGAAGTCCCATTTTATTCTTGCGATGTTCTTAAGAATGGCTATAACATTTGTTTAAAACTTGCATGAACTTCGCAGTTTTCCTGAAAAAAATGTGCTGAAGCGACATAAAAGAAAATCGTTGAAGTTAAAGCAGGGTTTTGCCTATCCAGCAACTTGGATGGGTGACCATTCCAATTGTTGTTCCCAAAACAAATGTAAATAATATTTTAATCATTTATGAACATTTGCATATTTATATATCTATGTACATAAGAGGAAGTTTTGTGTTTTTATATATATGATGAGATTACCTCTAAAGGTTGTACTGAGATGATCAGTTTATTACATCACTATTTAAGTACATTCCTACTAGATATCATTAAGACATCTTTTTTCCAACATTGCTTTTGCACAAAATAAAAATCAGATGCTGTTGAAGTACTTGTATAATTTTATAAACAAAAATAAAAAGTGTATTAAAATTATCTATCCATATGCACAACTAAGACACAGTTTTCTTCCTTGTGACTATTTGCTTGCCTTGATTGAAAAGGAGAAAAGATGCAAAGATGCATAGATAACTCTAGTCCATTCTATTTTAAAGAAGTTTCAAGTTTTAATAGTTACATAGGTTATGATAATGGACTTTTCTAATCATTTAAAACTCCTTTTTAAATCAATCTTTGCTAGGATAGACAAAGATAATTTTGTTATTTCCACATATAGACTTTTCCAAAATTACTATGGAGCTATTTATATAAGATGTAGCATCACTGCAGGTCTCCCAGTGTTTTCAAGATTCTACATTGAAAAACACAAAGTTTATTTGTCACTACCAACTTTATGAATTATCCAGCTATATCCCTTACCACTTAACAGAAAGAATGTCAAAGATGTGAATATTTTAGCTTGGAAATATGTAATAGCCATTAACCAATGGTATTACCAAATGATATATGGAGAAATGGAAACAGAAACTGAAGATCCTTTAGTGGAAGGACTTCTGAAAAATAATGATGCCGATAATTCAGTTGCCTCATTTATCTAATATTGTTTTCTACAGAGCCTTTAAAAAATTTGTTTGTGTTATGCTTAAGTTACATTTTCTTAATTAAAATGTTTTGTGCTTTGATTCTAACAATTTGTTTTGAAATAAAATATTTAAAGTCCAAATTTTCAAAATTTTTTGGAAAACAAAGTTCATAGTATTATTGTTTTGTGCGTAGTTTTATTGTGGGGATACATAGTTTTAAACAATTATTTGTTAAAGTGTTATCTTGATTCGACTATAAATGAGATTTGAAGTTATGTTTAAATTCCTAAACTTTGAAAAATAGACTTACCTAGTTATGCATGGAGGTCTTCAATTAGTAAATGTAAATTAATTTTTCAATATACAAATCTTACAACATTAGTTGTTGGTTTTTAAATATCTTTTATTATTTAGGATTCTTATTTTAAAATTAATACTATTAATATATTTTATTCTAGAAATGGCTGGATCAAAGAATACTAATGAATTGGAACCACAAACAGAAGGTATATAATTATTCACTGACATGACCAGTTTTTAAACTTGAAATTTCTTTTAATATAGCTTGGTAAATAGTTGAAAATTTTTTTCTTTTTTCTATTAGTTATTTTCCTGGGTTTTATTGACTGATAGCCAGATTTAGTTAATCAAATAAATTATTTTCAATTTTAATTGAAAAGTATAGAAACTAGGTATAAAATGCATACATCAGGATTATTTGATAATTCAGGAAAATGGAGCACAATGGCAATCCTGCAAACTATAACTAATTTTTTCCTGTTAAACCATTCTTTAATTGAATATATCACATAGTTTTTATTTAAGAACTCTCAACATAAAATACGTCACCGAAATACAGCTACCCTCACACACTAATAGTTGTAGTGGTGCAAATTTGTGAACTCAAGTTGCAAATTATTGCAAAAATTTCAACTTAGTTCATAAGTTTTGTTATTGTCACTGTTGATGTGTGGAAAAATGCCTGTTATTATAATGACCACACAATGCTTTATGTAATGAGTTCTTGAAGAGAACTGCACAACATACTGAACTGAAATTTGATATTTACTCATCTAAGAAATTGAGCAATAAGGAAAAATAATGCCTTTGTCCACACAATAGTTATTTATACTTCATTAACCTTAATTATCAAACAACTTTTGTATATTTAAATATTAAATATTTACTCATTCAACCACTATTGAAAATTGGAAAATTTAGTAGTTATTTATTTTTTCAAAATATAATATTTTCCTTCAATTGCAATTTTTAAAAATTAAATAATCAACCTTAAATATAAGATCCATACAATTAAATATTCACTAGTATTAACTAGTTTTGAAATTTTAAATTTCTTTTAATATACTTTAGCAAGTAGTTATTAATTTATTTCTTTTCTGTGTTAGTTGTATTTATCTGACTTTTCTTGATTTAATGATGCCAGATTTAGTTAAGTAAACTAATTTTTTTTTCAATTTGGATTTGTATCATTTCACATAAGAAGTGACATCATATTTGTCACATTTTTAATGTTTTATTCAATTATTGAAAAACTGTAATAATCTATAAACAATGGCATAGAAACTATTATGTTATAACATCTATCAAGGCTTGTTACTATATTATTTAATAATTATAAAAAAAATGTGAGAGTGAATATCATGCCATTATATACTTCTTATATGAAATAATTTCTACTTTTAAATATACAATGCATATACTTAGATAGATACAAAAATTAAATATTCCTTAGTTTAACTAATTCTGAAAATTGAAAATTAGTTTAATGTAGTTTAGTAGTTAGTTAATTTTCTTAGGTTAACAATGTAGATAGTAGGTAATAATTTTATTAGTTTTATATGTTAGCTACTTGTTTCTACAAAATAGACAGTTTTTCAATTGTAACTTTTGAAAAGTTAAATATTTCACCTTAAATTAAGATGAATATAGTTAAATATTCACTTAATGATTAATGTCAAAAATTGAAGTTATTTTAATGTAATTTTTAATTAGTTAATTTTATATATGTTCTTACATTATAAAACTAAAGTTTATTAATTTCGAAATATATATTTTTTTGAATTTTAACTTCTAAAAATTAAAGTTTTTATTACATAAGTTCAAATATAGAATGAACATATTTAAATATACACTAATATAGCTGTTTGAAAATTGAAAATTCTGTTAATAAATTAATTAGCTGTATTTAATTAATCATTAGATTTTTCTTCACTAAACTAAGTGTACTCAGAATAGTAGTTATCCTTTCAATTTTATTGTATTTTTGAACTATTAGGCATTAGTTTTTATTTAGAAATTTGTATACTTTTTGACTATAAGATACCCATTTTTTCTTAGAAAATTAAGTTAAAATTGACATATGTCTTATGCTTCACTGTAGTCTCAATGTGCTGGAACCTTCAAAATTTAATTTTAATGATTACTTCTTAAATATTTCAAGTTTGATTCTTGTATTATGTTAATGCAAATCTATCTGTATTTTTTTTGAATAAACTGTCGTTTAAACATCTGATATTTTATTACATCTTCTTAACTTAGTGACTTACAAGAAAATTTCATGAGGTGCCCTCTCTGGTTTTGATCAATTTAGAATATATTGTAAACAGCTAAAGTCTTTGAGACAATTTTTCTAACATTAATTTTAAGGAATGAAAATGCTCTTTATTCACAGTTTTATATAGAAGCAATGATTCAGTTTGAGTAAAACTAGTACCAAAATATGTATAATGAATGTTTTGACATTTATTTCAATTATTGCTTAAACTGGTTCTCAATGAAGTATTAGAAGGTACAATAAAATTATAAACTTATCTCAAGAAGGTATCCTTTCTGTTTTAGAAAACTATGCCTGTATGTACTGCTATTAGTCAAATAGACAGTATTGTTTTAGAACTACCTTATGGCACTTTCTTATATTTTTGTTTGCATGTGATAGCATGTTGAAAGTTATAGCTAGTATCTTTTCTTGGTATAATCTGCTTGCAAGTATAGGAGTTTTAATTTTTTTATTAATCATAAGAATAGAATGAAAATGTAGGTAAGTACTAAAATTTCTCGATTTATGTGAGAATTACATAAAAAGTATTATACAACTTGAATAAAGGATAGTTCTGGTGTGCACAATATAACTAATAAGACATGCAGTGAAATGAGTGAACAAATGCATTCAATAGATGAAAATCTTGAGTAAATAAACTTAAAGTTTATTGTTTCAACTCCAATATGGAAAATCAATGATTTTTCCAGTACCCCTTTATCAATTTTGTTTATAATGTAACCCTTTATTTAATAGTAAATACACTACTTCTAATGATTGAAATAAATTTTTATATACTTGTCACTACAAATTTCATAGTGAAAACCATAAACAAGAAATGTTTATATAAAATAATGTTTGTCCGCAAACTATTCTTACTCTCTGTTCGTTGTTTTACATAATTAGAATATTTATATTTTATTACAATTATATCTTAACACAGAACTTTTCTTAGGTAATAACCTTGGTTAATGTAGTAAAATCCAGACGAATAGTTGATTCAGTTCATATTTTCAAAGAATATGAAAGAATAGTTACCCATTCTTACATGTGTGCAATGTGAAAAATTAACATAATCAAAGAAACTTGTTTTGATTTGTTGTCTATTTTGCACTTCTATTGTATCTAAGAACAAAATTAATAAATCTTTGATTTCGTATACCTTGAGTATATTTATAGGTTATGACCAGTATGAAGAACTTATAGGTGTTCTGCAAGTTCCCATTCACTAAGAAAACATCTTTAGTAAATAAAGTATGTAGCAGAAGAAGAAAAATGGAAGCTACAAAAAGGGTAATGTCACTACATAAGGAATCCCATTTATTACAGTCAAAGATGATCTATTTCAGGAGTTATAGGTACTGTTTATGAATATATTTGATATGTACTTTCAACTGTCTTTTTAAGGTTTAATTTTCAATCAAGAAATAAAGATTTTAAAATATTTGTAAATACATTTGAAAAATACTGCTTTAATGTTTTTAAAAATATTAAAAATCATGGGTTTAGTTCCCTTTTTTTCATGAACATAATGTTTATTTAACATTTACAAATAATTTATTTAATATTTTATAAAGGTTGTATAACTTTTAAACAATATTTATTTATACTTTAAAAAAATGTACTTTATGCTTTAAGCTAATGCTATCCTGGATATGTGAAGTAAATTAAAAAAAAAATATTAATACATAAAACATAGTCATAATGTCAATTGTTTACAAAGACCTTAGCACCTACTTCAACATATAAACTGTATATTTGATATGAATGTTTATTTAAATATTTTGTACACAGATAAAAAAATATATATAAATAGCAGTAGGATAATTGACAGATTAACAAATAAGACTATTTCCTATCAGGAGAAATTAGATTACTTTCCAATTCTGAATGTAATTTGATAACATTTATGAGAAAAGATCCCCAAGTGTCTCTCCTCCAATTTAATAAATTTTTGATATGTCATTACACAGCTGAATTCTAAGAGATCCATTTCATTTTTTATTAAGTAGTGAATATTCTGATGTAAAATGTAAAAATCACTCCTAAACTTGGAACTGTATTTGTCCATATTGGTACTTTCATATAGAAGGAGTAGTCTAATTTGAATGAAAGAAACGCTAATATAATATAATTTTTTTCAATACTCATCTTACTTTGAGTGTAAAAACTGCAAATGGTATAATCCTCTAATATAATGTATTTTTGCATTTGCATTTCATGAGAAATGATTTTAAATGGAGTTTTTATCCTCTCTCCTCTATAGGGCATTAAACTAGGTTTAATTGAGACATTTCATACATATTTATAATTTTAGCATAACATATTATTAATTATAATTAAAAGTTAGCTATATATGTTCCATACATTTATAACTATAAGGGGATAAATAACCCAATAATTCCCTTCATAAAGTGTGTTAAAGATATGTAATAAAGAGTGTAAGTTATAATACTTGAAGAAATAAGAACAAAAGTCTTAATATGGTCTAAAGACAATACTTTTCGAAATATACTTCTCTAAAATGAGTGATAAAATTTCATATGTTAATTTACTTATGTCTGCTAGATCAAACAATTTTAATAATTAACATTTCTAGGTATTTACTTATACTTCGCTAAATGGACTATGTTCATAAAAACTTTTAGTAGTAGTTGTTTACAATTAGATTAGATTATTAAAATAACGGCCGTCACCGAAGAAGTACTTTAGTTGGGCCTACCAATGAAGTCTCTGAAACTTATACTTATGTTGCAGTCGTATTTTGCTCAAAACATTTTACTATAAGAAGCAAATGTGTAAATTTGGAACCATACAGTTTATTGAAAACTATGAATTATGCATAGCAGCTGAACACCACCACAATTCTTCATTGCCAGTTCAAAACTAATTTTAAAGTCAGGTAGAAAAGATAATGAACAACTCTGAGTTCTATAGTGGCATGCACAGTTAAATTTCTACTCTGTTAGTGGGCATAACGGTTTATATGAAACGAACTCCTGTTTAATAAAAGTCAATCATACTTTTTTCATTACTGCAAGACATAATGAGCTGTGAAGAATTTTTAATTGTTTTATTGCAGATATGGAATTATATAAGTTAGAAATATTAGTATCCTACATAGTACGTACATTGAAAATATATTGTAACAGGGGATCTATTGCATTAATTGATAGAAACGCAATTTGTAGTATATAATTAAAACTTTCAACAATAACTTTGAGGAATTCTACTAATGAGTAATAATTTTTGACATTTATTCAAAAAAATTTAGGTGAAACATGAAATATTAAACTTAGATATAATTTAGTTGATTTATAAATGAAAATAAGAAAATCAAGCAACAATATTCTATGATTTTAATTCAGTATGTTAATAATTAATTTTAACATGCAGTAGACCTATACTTTGATATATTTATGTAAAACATTAGCTGGAAAGTATTATAGGAAGAAAATTAACAGCAATTGTACTAGAAATTATGGCATTTCTCCTTTCAGATAATACTTTTTTAATTTAAAATACTTATGTTTACGCATTTTAATAAAAATTAATTTTAAATAATAATGAATAATATAATTTTTTGCACTTCTGAGACTAAAACGCCCCATTTAGCAACTTGTTTCCTTAACCAAAGCTACACTTTTAATATTAAGGGATTCATTTTACTTTAGTTCAACGTAGTTAAAATAAATCTAATTCGCATAATATAGTAAACTCATAGTAACAACAAAAATTAATGAATTAATAGTATATTATACCAAGGGATTAAAGTACCTCTTTTAATTCTGAGAGGGAAATAATCTCTCAAGGGATTAAATAGCATTTTAGTCCTAAGGTATATACATTATTTTTGGCACTTTCGAATAATTTGAAATTAAAAAAGTTGAAGAGTGTAAAATTGCATAATTTTGACATTGATAAATTATTCTAGTTATCAATATATGCTTCATGGTAAATGCTATTTAAATTTTATTTACAAAGCACTATAGTAACGTATTCAGCAATATATAATTTTAATTGGTTAATTTTTGTTGTTGCCATGTATATTGAATAAATTTAATTTTCCTCCCTCTGAGATTGAAGTAAAAATTAAATCACTTGATTTTAAAAGTGTCACTTTAGTCTTGAAAATAAGTGACTACATGTGGCATTTTAATCTCAGAAGTGCAAAAAATTACATATTACTACACATTACTATAGAGCTTCATAATTAAGATTTAAATATAAAGGGTGTTCAGGATATAGGGAGCATTACTTTAACAGCAGATACATCTTGGTATGCATGACAAAAAATTCTTATAAACCAGGTGTCTAAATTTCATAGCTTTTGAAACATTTGTATTTAAAATTTTCAGCCTATCCCTGCTTTTTAACTTGATTTGCTGTGTTCAACAAGAAATGACCAACTGTCCATATTTAGCCAGCATGTGGAACATGTGTTTAAGAGTACCATTAATGAATGTTCTCAGCTGATTAATAAATACTTGCTAATAAAATAAATATTTAATTTTCTTCCTTAAAATTTCTAGTAGTCTTTTATTTATGCAAGTTTATAACTTGTACTACTGAATATGGAAACATTTTTTAAATAACTTTCACCTTTAGAAATGTTTTACATTGCTCTAAGCTACTTGAACACAATGTTAAATTGGTTTTGATAAATATCTTCATTTTGTTCATATGTATTTACAATCAATCATGTTGTGTATAATTTAAATTTTGTAGAAATACTTTAAAATCAAAATAATAAATAAGTTTGTATGAAACTTATTTATTATTTTGATTTTGAACTATTTCCACAAAACATCTTTTTATACAAATTAATTTATACATATATAAATACATACTAAAATGAAAATGTATGTCAATTTTAGATATTTATCAAATAAGTTTATAATAATTAATTCTTCAATAATTTATAATTATTAAGCAACAGCTTTAAAGAAAAAAGCAAAAGGCAATTTAAAAGAATATATTTTCTTATTTTTATTAAAACAGCTGATGTGACCTTGCACTCGATACTGTTCATGAATAGTAAATGTAATATGATACCTGTAAATAGAAATAATGTGTTTTTTATGTTTGTAATTACATTTCATAGTAAAGAACAATACATGCCTGTATTTATGATAGATTTTACATGAAAATTAACAATTTTTTTTTTGAATTACAAATTTTTACAAAAGAACTGAGTACATATGTGTTAAATAATACTCCTTATATCCTGGACACCCTGTATAGCATTTGCTGTGAAGCATACATTGATAAATCAAATGATCTGTCAATGTCTAAATCATGCAATTTTACTTTGTGGTTTGATTTTAAATTATTCTAAAGTGCAAAAATTAATGTATATACATCAAGACTAAAGTGTTTTTAATCCATCTAGAGATTATTTTTCTCACTATCACTTGAAAAATAAATTACTTTCTTGTGATTAAAAGAGGCGTTTTAGTTCCATAATATATAATATACTATTAACTTCACTCACGAGCGTTCATTACTAACTACCACTAAAGGCATGTGCAATTTTCACTCTACTTGTGAGAAAGTACTATCCTACTGTTCATTTAATTTAAAAACACAATTGGTGTTATCACAGCTAGTCGGTGCTGATTTCCATTTGCTCATCATCACTATAAAAGTTATTAATAAGGCATACTAATCATTCTCTATTTTTCCCGGAAAATGCCACTAAAATAGAATCTCCTTCTTTATAATTATAATTATTACTTACTTTGTTTATTTTACTCTTTTCATCTGGGTTCTCTGTTTCATTGCCTTCATTATTTGCATATAACTCTGTATCACTAAGTTTTCCTAGTATATATACTTACATCATCTATGTTTTTTCTAGATTCGATCCATTCCTCTTGTTCATTAAAATTAGAAGATGTACAATTGTTTTAAGGTTTTTACACTGTCTTAGTTTGTTCACATTCTAGCTTCCTTTCTTTCTATTTTTCTTTGATATTCTTCAATTTTTAATCTTATCCTTTTTTTTTATAAAGCATTTGCCATTCCTTAGAAGTAATTACATTGAAAATTCTTTCTTTGCATTTTCTTTTGTTAAACTTTTGTTTCTCTCTGGCCATGTAAAGGATTACTTAAATGCCAATGGTAATATATTTGTAGATGATGTAATTGTAATATTTGAGCTTATGGAATTTAATCATTTACTAGATAATTTAATTCAGCTAGAAATAAACTGGTTTCAATTTCTTTATTATTGGTACTTTTCTGTTAAATTCTGGTTTTCTATTTCAATAACAGGAACTCCATTATTATTTTCATGAGTTTCAAAAATCGGTAGCTTCCAATATTGCATTTTATTTTGATCTATTGAACTATTTCAAGCAATAACTTTTCTACTAATATTTCTTAATAGATTATTTTCAGACTAAGAACGTTTTTTTAAATCAATCTATGTAGCAAAACTGTTACTGTATAGAAGAACCTTTAGTTTAATTTTCTAGAATTGAATTCCTTAGTTATATTTTTAATAATTTGGTTTAGATCTATATTTTCCCATTTTGCAATCATTCCCAAAATAATTGTTGTTATCTTTTAAAAGTATTGAATGTATAAAAGTCTCAGAGTGCATCATTGTGCCTACGTAAACAATTTTGAGGGGTCTGTCATGCCACTGCGCTTTTCCAAGTAATATGTAGTTTTTTGTGTTCCTTGTTGTGGTGCATCTTTGTAATTAATAGTGCATCTTTGTTCCTGTTCTCACTAAACGGCATTTAAATACATACTTACATGTGCTTTAAAAGATAATTTTTAAGTTAATTAATTTTGGTTATTTATCTACTTCTGACTTTGTAGTCTACCTGTACTCAAAATCAGTAATTACATGAAAATTCCTTTCATCATAGCTAAATCCTAAATCCCCACAGTCTGTGCACAAGCGGTGGCAGATTGCATCATAGGTAAGTCTGCAATTTTATTAGTCCATTCTCATTGATGTTTGCATGTAATTTGTGCATACTCTGTGTAATGTTATTAGGATAGACAAATTAAGAGATGTTGGATGATAAAATTAATTAGGGTAAAGAATTTTGCATTACAGTATTAAACAACAGTTTAAATAACTGGGAAAAAGTGCAGGTAAGTGCATGTGGAAATAATGAACTTATACCATTAGAAATGAATAATGAAATTACAAATTTAAGTAGCACATAAAAGCTTTTTGGGTAATGAGTAAAAAAGGTAAAGAGAATTCATGTACATGTATCTAAGAATGTATATGTCTTGACATGTTTGTACAGATAAGGGAAATGAATAGAATAAGTTGTTAATTAATGTTGTATTAAAGACTATAAATAAATGGAATAGATCTTTTGTTCACAAAATATTAAGTAATGGTACATTTATTAAATGAAGAAGATGCTCTTCCCAGCCCACCTGTGAATCGCACCCCAGGATGCCACAACTATTACATGTCATGCCTGCATGTAAGAGAAAGCAGTAACAATTGGGCATACACTTCTATTTGAGTACCCACAAGTTACACACAAACAAAGCAAAAATAACACTTGCTTTTTATCTATAAATATCGTGTCGTTGATATTACCAACAATACAGTGCCTTTTACACATTTAAATTATCAAACAGTCCTTCAGAATCTAATCTATACTTGTGATTGAAGACCGAATGCTTGAATATCCCTTATGGAAATCAATTTTGTAGTCGCAAGAAAAATAGAGGTATTTAGCACCTCAATATTTAATTAACCCATATCTTTTCTGCAACTAAATGTAGTTATCCCAAGAAACATTTTTGGTTTTATACAAGCGATTAAAGTAGCTATAAAGCCAATTATAAATTTCTATAATAAATATAGCAAGCTGCAAATGCAG
>JAHWXV010485592.1:0-11401 GCA_024586415.1 Phrixothrix hirtus | reverse complement strand
TGCGAAAATCTCCGAAGTTAAGTAGCGTTATCGTTCCCAAAATACACATAAATTAATATTTTAGATATCAAGAATAAACTAATTGTGAAATATTTATATTTCAAATATAATTTCCTAGTGATTTTTTGTGCATTTGGCGTCTCTATAGAATATTTCTGCTGTTGCTCGAAGTATCCTTAAAGATTGTCTCTTCAAAGTAGAAACAAAATCAACAATATCACAGGATTTTGAAATAAATTGTGCCGCTTAAGCAAAAAAAATATAGATCGAAAACCAAATAAATTTTCATTTTGGCATGGGCAAGCGCATATTTTCAAGTTCATTAACGCTTTACACAACTAACAAACATATGTCCGTTGAAACCTAATGAACTTACCTCGTATATCTGTAAATAAATGTTATTGCTCAAAACAATCCAATTGAAAGAAAATATTTAATTAATGAAGAAAAATAACAATGGTTTAACGAACAAGAAATGTTCGGTAGATAGTAAAATACAGAATTTTATTGTTAAAAATATTGATTTATAAAGAAATGTTTAATGGCTATTTAATATAAAAAACAAAAATATTGCAATAAGTTCGAAAAAATCACTAGAAATGTAACATAGAAAGAAATACATGAATTAAATAAACATATAGGAAAATAAAATTTTCTTGTAGTCAAAGTCAAACTCAGAATATAGTATGAATTCTTATAACGTACAATATTATCAAACATCCTTGTTATATTGTATTTTTTTAAATGCCAGAATAAATAGCAGATACTATAAAACTCTAGAAGATTAACATGGCTTAAAAGATATAAACACAATATGTGTTGAATGAAATTCAGTTACAAGTTTTTTGCAGCATACCTATAACAAGACCGGTCGCGTTTCTTTGTCTGCTCCTGTGAACTTCTCCATACTGTAACCTAGGCACCTTTTGCTTGCAGCGGTAGATCGATTGCAGTGTTGTGAATGGGCTTTGTCCTAATAATGAGTGCTAGTCGCGTGTTTGACAGTGCTAACCATCAACACCACCGTGATCTCTTGTTTACACGAAGAAGACCACTGGGCCGCCCTAAATATGCCGCAATAATGAATCCTTACCGCTAACTAGTTCAATCTCAGTTTTCGCAACATAAGTAAATTTCCGTGACGCAAGCAGATCCCTCGGCGACGGCAAAAAGTTGAAAGAGCAATCATTAGTCTACTCAATATCAGAGGAAGAGACCATGGATACACCGTCAAGAGCTGAACCTGAAAATTTTATGCTCCCGAGGGGTAAAAAGCGTAAACCGCCGAAGCAGGTCACATTAGAGCCTGCCTCCAAAATTACTGTTAGTAATAGCTTCGAGATGCTAGGTAATACTTAGATCCCTACAGTAACAAGCTTAAAGGACAGCAACGTACCGCCTAATGTACTTCGTAAAAAAGAACGCTATTCAGAAAGTCAAAACCTCCTGCCATTAAAATACACCCACCCAGCGGAAGTAACCACGTGAACATCGTCAAATACTTAATGGAACGGAACCTATCGTTCCACACCTTCTCCTTACACAAGCAAAAGCTGCCGCGGCTAGTTAGTCGGCGCGCTCCGGTAAAAACGATTGATAGCCACATCAAAGGAGACCTCACCAGGCCAGGGCTTTCTGCGTTATCTGTTGGAGCTTGTACAAGGGAGTTAACAAAAAATGTCATTCAACTACGTAGAGGTTGAAAAGTCAGCAGCATGTAAGGTAAGGTCATCCTAGCGTTATGTGTGACGATGGAATCGTCGCGAAGGACAAAACCAGGTATACAGTGCCCTCTCTGGCAAAACTTTGGCAATATCTAACGACGGTACAATGTAATACCCAGATATATGCAATAAGGCGGCGAATACGTCATGGGCAGTTACACAAAGCTGAGGGGGATCCGGCCAAGTGGGCACATTTTCAACTACAAGGACGTCCAAATCGTCCTAGGCCAAGGATTATACGAGGTACAATAAAAGGCGTGTTCTACGCCTAATGCGCTTAAACCACGCTCACCTCGGCAGCAGAACGGCCTACATGACTCAAGACAAATTTTTTTGAGATCTTCAGTCTTACTATATTCCTAAAATCAAGCCAAGTCATCATAGAGGCCACCAAAACCTGCAACACCTTCACGGAAGGTATTGCCAAATTAATTCGATCAATTCCTGAATCAATGAGCATCTTCAAAGGTTAAATGCAAAATGAACCACCTCTACCCTAAATGACAAGGCGTCAATACGGTACCACAATTCTCTTGTATATCGAAATCACCACATTCATACGGAAGTATGAGGACCAATCTCGGGATTCCAGAAAGTCAATTAAAATATCGAACGAGCAATTATTATTTTCCCTACATTGCAAAAGAACGTTACAGACACTGTTTTCCCACCGATGATAAGCTGATAGCTGCTGTAATAAAGCATTTTGATTCTAAATATTGTAATTATTATTACAAAGATATTAAGTTATTTATTAAACGTTGGAATAATTATTTATATAGATCTTCTAACTCTTTTTTCTTTTTCTTATCCTGTACGAAATATAGGTAAAAAACAAAGTATTGTTTTCGTAAAAAAATGTCGATGTCGAAATTTTAGTGGAAGTATATATTTTTGGGTACTCTGAGTCCGAAAATCATGTTTTTAGAATTTTTTCTGCATCTGTCTGTGTGTGTGTAAACAGGATATCTCGAAAATGAAATTCCGTAGATAAAAAAAATTCTATATTTAAGTTTATAGGATTCGGTCACGTAACCACAATATTTCGATTAAAATTGGATAACCGGAAGTGTTATTTACCCTTGCCACTCTTTCGTTTTTCGCGATTTTCTGGAAAACGTCTGTAACTTCTGTTTTGAACTTGCCACGATTCTTATGCCTATGAAACTCTTTTACGTGATCTAACCGGTTTCTCTGAGAAAATTCGTTGAAGTGCGTTATCGAAGAAAATCTCCGGAGTTAAGCAGCGTTTTGCGTGTTCAGTAATATGGATGGGTGACCGTTAATTATCGTTCTTAAAATACACGTAAATAATATTTTAATCATTTGTGGACATTATTTACATATCTATAATACATAATAGTACGTTGTCTCACATCAGATTTTTAACCTGGTTATGATGGGAGTGTATGGCGTTATCCAACAATAATAAATAATTCCTAGAACTTTTCATGTTATTTATTTTAATATTTATATATTATTAACGCAATGTATTGATGCGCTTTAATATTTAAATTTTATACGTGAATGAAGGAACACAAAAATTAGAAATATAAATAGATTATCTTGTACTTTATGTACCGGGTGATTCACAAATGCTGACGTCTGTTTAAATTTGGTGCCAATCATGAATTTCTTTAATGGTAGTCACGCTTATTTGCGTAGTTATGTGGCGTATCGAGTTAAATATCAATTTATTAACATAAAACGGTATAATTGAATCACCTTTTATGAACTGTTTTCAGAAAAAAAAACAAAATAATGAAAAAAGATACCTCTTTATTGAATGAATATTTCCAAAAATTTCACAAAAACCAATGTTTATTGCAATAACAATAAAACGCTGATAGCAACGAAAAATTCAGTGTCAAACCAAAATTTAAGTAAAATATTCATACACCCAACATTAGGTAATAAAAATTACATACGACAACCTTTTTGAATCACCTGATACCATTTCAAGAAAAACTGTTACTAAAAGTAGTGCATGTCTTCTTTCTATTTTCACATGAATAGGAGGTTCAAAACGCCATAGTACAAAAGGGTTCAGAATGTCCGGAGTGAAAAGGCCCCCAAGGTAAGCAATAGTCTAATGAAAAAGATCTGTTGATCACTTTTGCAGGAGGGCCCACGAAGGTCTACTAATTCCCCTGTATCTATACTTCCTTTTTAATTCATTGTCATGGTCCGCTTAAAAATTTGTATACATTAAAAACATTCTATAAATTATATAAATTACTGTCAAAAGTAATTAAAGAAGCGCAAGCACATCGTACTTTAATTATATTTAAAGCAATTTCACCGCACTTTAATCGGATATGTTTAACGGAAGTCGTTATAAATAATATTAAATAATTTGCAGTTATAAGATGTCTCTTCAAAAACACTTTAACTGTTGTATTTATTTCAAAACATTTACTTATTTTATTTATAAACAACTATTTATATGTAAACTAGCAAGCTAGTTTTTAAAAGGTGACATATCTCTATACATTATCTTTATACATTTATTATAAGCTAGTAAGTTATTTTAGAAAATAATTTACCTGTCCAAGTAATTGTTAAAATTTATAGTCATTACTGTATAAATAGTGTAGGGATCATTTCATATAAGAAATACATAGCGACGTCACAATGAGATGGTACATTTTTAAATGTTTCTTCTTATTAAAACCAGATTCTGATAAGTATCAAACAAGAAAATTTTAAAAATATAAAAATTATGAAGTCTCATGTACTTATATGAAGTGATCTGTTTAATTTATTTATTTCAAGATGCGAACGTTTCGATTTATTCAATTATTTTCAATAAAGGAAAAATTTGTTTACATACAATATAGAGTATAGTTACTTGTAAAATGAAATATCAAAGAAATTATCTTCTATAGTTCATGGTTTGCAACACTTAATTTAAACCAAATATGCAAATATGGGTTTAAACGCAGCAAAAATAAGAAACAATTAATAATTAGTAAAAAAAGCATTCGCAAAAACCAAAAACCTAAAACGTTCTCAAAGGTTTTAAATTAACTCTATAGCTGAGCAAGAAATATTTGAATTAATAACTTGAACAAACGCAACGTTTCGAGAACAATTGCAACCTCGTTATCAAGATTAAATCAATTTGACCATTCAAGGGGCAATAAAAACAAAAAACATCAAACAAGGCAAAGGGATTTTTAAAAATTAAAATCTTTTTTAATTAAAGAAATCCAAATGTTATTTAAATCAACAGAATTCTTCGAAATGCAATTTTTGTTATTGCATTTTATGTAACCTCTTTCCTTAGGTTTTCTTTTGAGACTGTTGGATTCTCTGGAGATAATTTTACCACCTTTCCAAAAAATATTATAGACCATTTCAAACCAATATTGAGCAAATTCACTTCTGTGTTCGTTAACTCTTATTTTCAATAATTTTCCCCTTTCTACAATACAGAATTTACAATAATTGCAAGGAATTTTATAAATACAATATATTATTTCATTTACATTAAAATATTAAGTAATAGTTAAAATTGAATGCACAGAATTCTGAAAACTAGAAATGGTTCTGATTTTTGAATTTTTTACTTATTCCATTAATTTTTTTCAGATCTACCAGCAACATATGGCAACTCCGTAGTGGCAACATGTAGATTAGTTTTAGTGTTTCTAACGTTCTTTAGATTGTGGTTTTTAAGTTTCGAGATAGTGTTGTCTATAAGATTACAAGGATAATTGTTTTGAAGTAAGACGTTTGTATAAAAAAAATTTCGAAATTAATAATGTCTTTATTAGAACACGTCATTTTGCTCAGTTATACATACTTCTAATAATACAGTTATAAATATTAAACTGGTGATTAGACGTGAAATTTAGATACTGTTTGGTATTAATTTTCTTACTAGAAACAGATGTTTCAAAACAATTACTCCTATCTGTTTTTGTGATTAAAATATTGATTACTAAATCTTTTTGCCACATTTTATATGTTTTCGTAAAAAATGCCATTCGAAACACATGCAAATTCCTTGCGCTAAAAGTTCAACATAGTAAAATACATCAACACCTATGCACTCACAAAACTGAGTTATTAAATGCCACAGTAAATGGATAATGATAATTTTAAAACATTAATTATGTATCCCTTAAGTAAAGCAGGGAACTCGAAAAATCAATAAATAGTTGTATAACAAAATAGGAAAATGTTTGAAACAGTTTGATATTTTCCGAATAATCAGATTATTTAAAAACTGTATAATAAATAATTTTATAGTTCTATTCAAATGAAGGGTTAATATTTGATAATTTTTCCACATTTTAATATTGAAGAATATATAACCATTAATTAATTATTAAATTAATCTTACCCCAAGAAAAAGTCTAGTAATTTTAGATCTTTAAATTATTTTATTTATTAAGTAATGTTGTCGAACGTTTTCGCCTTAGTTACTAGGCATCTTCAGGACTATCTAAAAGTTTTAATTATGTTGGGATTTGGAAGTATTTTTATGTTAACTTACGATTTAAATATTTTAAATATTAGTTGTTCATTAGGTCATTATTTAAACGTGAAAATTTTATTATTCGTAGATTAATATTTGTTAATAAGTAAAACTATTATAAACAAATAATAAGCACCAAAAAGCAATTTAGTACAATATTATGTAAATTTACACGTATTGTGCAAGTTTCCGTAATATTGTAGTCATGTAAGTTAAAATTGAGTTTTTGTGTTGTTTATTTATTTAATTTATTTATAATAATTTTACCTATTAACGAATTCTAACCTACGGCTAATAAAGTTTCCACCTTCGAATGATGACCTAATCAATAACTAACACCGTATATTTGAAATTGCAAGTAAACATATAAAAATACTTCTAAATCCCAACATAATTAAATCCTCTAGAAAGTCCTGAAGATGCCCAGTGATTAGGGCGAAAACGTTCCACAACAACATTACTTAATAAAATAAAATAGTTTAAACATCTAAAATCACTATTGTTTTTTCCTTAGGGGTAAGACTAATTTAATAATTAATTAGTAGTTAAATGCTTAATATATTTTGAATATCGGTAATTTAAGTTGAAGCCTAGTTTCATTACGAAATATAAAAGTTAATCTTTATATTTTTGAATTTTTTTGATAATATGAGTATGAAATTTTATAAGACCGTGATAAGTATTCAAATTGACATCAAGCTAAAAGCTTAACGCAATAAATATCTAATGGCATGATTAAAACAAGTAAGTCGAACATTAGAAACTCCGTGTCTCTTAATAATAGTAATTTTAGTACAGCAACGCATACAAGTGAAATTAGATACTTAAATTTAGATTATACATAAGTATAAATGATGCTTTTATATATAAATGGATTAGATTGACCGTAATGCTAATAAAAACCGCTTTTTACTCTAACTAGTGCACAACAAACTTAAAGAAGGGAGAACCGACAGTAATAGTCCCTGGCATTTGTATCACATAAATACATTTTAGAAATTAGTCTATGTCTTATTGTTACCCATTTTTTTCTAAATATTCACTTCCTACGAGGCGACTTGTTTTTATATTCCCAGATCAATCTTTTAGTGTAGCTAAACTTTTCTGAATTGCTTTTTCAAATTAGACAAACCTAGATTGTTTGTATTTCAATTTCGGAAAAAAAAACTGGTTAACTATTAGTTTTGTTTGACTTATGCCTATGTTGACGCTTCATGTTAAACAAAGAAAATGAGTAAACTGGAATAACATTGTATTTTGAAATGCCGAGTAAAATCCAAAAAGTATTTTCAAAACAATATTGACTGTGTACGAAAATAATTCTCATGCGTAAGCGGTCAAAAAGAACATTTAAAACTACAAAAATAAAAGACATTATGAAAATAGCAGATTTATTAATACAGAAAGACACATAAACACAGACAGTTAACGAAAAAACCGAAAATCAATTCGATATCAGTAAATTATACAGTAATACAATCAAAGAAAACGAATACAAAAACAATTTTTGCATACAAGTGGTATTTTTGTATAAATTCCATGACATACTTTTTTACCCATTAATACGGGGTGCCCAGGAAATAAGAGCATTGCATTGATACCCGATACATCTTGGTATGTACGACACTAAACTCTAGGTTATATAATGTTCGAATTATTTGCATTAAAATTTTGAGTTCAATCCTACATATTAGTCTCGAAGACTGTAGACGTTCATCAAACTAAGTTTGTGGTATAGATTATAGCTGTTTAACGACGCATCACTTTTATTAATTCTAGACATTGTCAAAACAAATGTAAGTAAACTTTTGTGACAAATTTAGTTCTTAATAAAGAATTTTAACTAAATTTTGAATTGAAAGTTTGCATAATTTATAGATACGTATGTATAAAGTCTCGAACATGAAAATTAATTAAAGATTTTCATATTCAAAATTTAAAAAGTTTAAATATACTCATGCATTTTTAGATATCAATAATTTTAATATATATGTGCGCTTTTTTCTCACGGAAATTAGGAATACAGTTTTGAGTGCTATCCTATTAATAAATTTTTTAAAGACACCTTTTATCACAAATTTTAATTAGAGCAACTCTTTTTTAACAACATTCAAACAATACAAACAGGTATTCTTCGAAATGTCAAGTCAATTTAATGTTTACAATATTTTTTCCCCGTAATTATGATAGAGAAATAAATTTTCCCAGGATAAAATTCAACCGCAAATTCATATTTTTATAATTAGTTACTCCAAATTAAGTATATAGAAAAAGAGATAGATTTAACTACATAATTTAAAAAAACTATTTACATTTTAAAATCAATAACATCTACACGGCTGATTTTATTCCTTACACAAAAACAAAGTGAATGGAATGGGAAAATTAATACGAAATAAAATAAATACAACAACTAATGGTTAAATATAGATCATTAGAGATCCCTAATTGGAAAATTTTCAACAATTTTTTTTCGAATTATATTGAATTTCTAACAAATTCATGTTTACCAAGGCTCCGTGTGCACGTATGTTAAATTTTTGAGAATAAAGAAGAATTTTGATCATAACGTAACGTAAGTTGTTTTAAAAAATACCTCTACATAAAATTTTTAGCATGACATATTAATTTATTGATTGCAGTGTCATGCCAGGTAATGCACAACATTTTTTTATCCAAAGCATCACAATATCGCTGTTTCATATTTCTCAATTTTTTCTAGTACCTAGGAATCTCGTTGAACACTTTAGTAGTCTCCGGCAGCCAACCAATTTCAATAAAAATTGTTAATAAAACCTCGGATACGTTCCATAATAAGTGAGCGCCTCATATTGAAACAAGATAAGGAAGGAAATATAGGAACGCTAATGCTATTTTAATTTCTCTGTGTGGAGTTGCGATAATTGAGGATAAGTAAAGGCAAGGATGAAATTAGGAGTGACTAGATAATACTCAAAATCTGAATCAGTTGATGCGGCCTCAAGGGTTAAACCCAAACCTTAACAAACACTAGATACTCTATCTCGGTAAAGCAGACAATAACAGTACAACTTCTTTGAGCAGGTTCCTATATTAACATTTTTATCGATGAATATTGGCTCTCCAGGCGTTTGTTTTCTCGCCAACTTCATTTTCAGATCTGTAGAATAATCTGTATGCATTCTTCTTCGGACAAGAACATTTGTGTTCTCCATGTGTAAGAAATAAACAAAGACTGTTATTTTCTAAAGTGCATTGTTTAAAGAGTGAAGCATCAGTGTGAAGCCGAACAAACGACTTCGGTATGACGCATACGATTTCAGAGTACCACTAATGACTGTTTTCAGTTGTTTATTATTATTACGCGCTAATTACTGTTTATAATAAAGAGTTTTATTTTCTTTTTTAAAATTTCTAATGGTGTGTGAATTGCGCAAGTTTATAATTTCTTTAAAATAAAAACAAGGTTTTTACTAAATAGATGTCATTTTTAGTATGTATACATTTGTATTATTGAATATGGAAACATTTGAATAACCTTCACTTTAACAAAGCCGCTTTAACGCCACGTTAAATTATTTTTGATATATATATATATATATATTGTAATATTATGGATATTTGAAATCAATTGCCTTGTGTATAATTTACATTTTGTGAAAATAGTTCAAAATCAAGATAGCAAAAAAGTTTCATACAAATTTGATGTAATTTTTATGCAGTACAAAATATCTTCATACAAATTAATGTCAATCAAACTTATGTCAATTTCAGATAGTTATCAAATAAGTTTATAATAATTAATGCATAAATAATATTAATTAATAAACAATAGTGTTATACTGAATAAAAGCAAACTTAGATGAGTTAAAGCAGTGCGTTCGATTACTTTTTATTAAAACAGCTAGTGACCTTGATTCGAAAAAGTACATTTATAGTAAATGTATACTGATACTTTGTAAACAAAAACAAAGTGGTATTGATGTTTTTAAGTACATTTAATAATGAAAGATATACAGATCTGTATACATCATATATTTTTTCGCGAATATTTACAAAAAATATTTTTTTAATTAAATTAAAAATTTATAAAAATGTATGTTCACAAAGGGTCTAAGTACATGTGTGTTAAATAATGTTCCTTCGATTCTAGACACCCTGTAGTAATTAGAGAGCCAGGATAAATAATTAAATAACTTGCAAGTTTTGTTACAGTAACAATGTATGTATTGACATTCTGTCTAGCAGCATTATACATACACGCATATGTTAACAAACATATGAGGTACAAAAGTAGTGGAGACACGACCCTTGCCCGAATTATTTTCCATATCATGTAGAACGATTGAATTTGAAAACAGTGAAAAACACCAACCATATTTAAGGCAAAAAATGTTTAACACTGAAACGAACATTTTTGGTATTAAACGGCTTTTGGAAGGCCATTAACAAAACCACTATTTAATTAAAAGGTGGTACACCATTTGGTTTTCCTAAAACTACTAATTCGCTTAGTTTTATGTTAATTGTACTATTTTTACTAGATTGATGAAAACATCAGCAAAATTACGGAAACATTTCTTAATTTAATTATAATTCGAAAACAACTATTTTCCTTAAATAGAGCATATGAAAGACGTCGAACCTTGAGAGGGAATGTGTGGTTTTTACGCAAGTTAAATAGTTTTATCGACAAAACCGTTAATAAAACATGTAGATTGTAGACAAAACGTTTATTTTTATATATATAGTTTTATAAGTGATATTTATTTAGTAGAATAGTAGAATTTGTTTCTTTAAATTATTGATTGGATCGGGCTTTTTTAATAGTTTAATAAAAAATATTTTATTTTACGGCTAACGTTTCGGGATGTAATTTACGCCGTCATCAGAGCTAAAGGTAAAATAATATAACAGAAACGAATTAGTACAATTTTAAAAATGACAAAAATATTTTTTTTATTTTTTATTTTTGTCATTTTTAAAATTGTAATAATTCGTTTCTGTTATATTATTTTACCTTTAGCTCTGATGAAGGGGTAAATTACATCCCGAAACGTCAGCCGTAAAATAAAATATTTTTTATTAAACTATTAAAAAAACCTGATCCAACAATTTCAAGAAACAAATTCTACTGATAGGTAGTAAATATTGAACCTAAATATATATATATATATATATATATATATATATATATATATATATATATATA
>JAHWXV010485539.1:0-20214 GCA_024586415.1 Phrixothrix hirtus | reverse complement strand
GCGGAGATGTAATAGATATATTTATACTTTACAAAATAGGATGGAAAGTAGCACTTAAAACAAGCCACAGCCTAAATTCGGATCACTTCCCCGTAATTATAGATATTTCACAACCACAAGCTTAAAACAAGAATTACACAAAAACCAATTTGCTAAAATTCATTTTCAAAATGGAAAATTTCAAACGATCCCCAAACATCCAAAACAAAGCAGATTTAGACAGGGCGGTTGAAAATATTACTGCAGCAATCAGAACCAGCTTACTAGACAGCCAGCAACAAAACAATTGTAGCAAAATCAACAAATGGGGCCTCTCCCGCGACGAAATAAACATCATCTTGGCAAAAAACAGCAAAGAAGCTATGGGTTCATACAAGAAACCCCACGCACAAACAAAAATACGAAAAGCTACAAAAGGAAATCAACTCCATTATTAATAAGAAAAAAACTAATAGTTGGAACAACTTTCTAGAAGAAATGGAACGAAACGAAACCAATCAAATGTAGAGACTGTTGAAAGGGTTAAGAAAAGACCCGAATACAAATTCTCCAGTGAAATTCAACGGTCAAATCCTCTTCGGCGATTTATGAAAAGCCGAAGCAATAAGACAGCATTTAGAAACTCAATTTTCTAACACAGAGAAAGGCAACAAAAAACTGTCTAAGTTAGTGGAAAGCGTAGCAAAAACAATTGACAGAGTAAAAATCACAGCACCTTTCCAAATCAACTTAGAAGAATTAAAAAAGTAAAATTAAAACTCTCAAAATCAAAAAAGCCCCAGGTGTAGACGATATACCAACTAAAGCGTTAAAATTACTCCCAAATCCCGTACTTGAAGAACTAACAAGCATAATCAATGCAATTTTTCGCACGGGATATTTCCCATCATACTGGAAACAGGCTCTAATAGTAACCATTCCAAAAAAGGACAAAGACCCATGTATACCAGCAAATAGAAAGCCGTTCAGCTTACTAAGCGGCCTAGCTAAACTAGCTGAGCACTTCGCCAATGTAAGAATACAGACTTTGCTGGAAACAAACGAGAAATTGCCAAACACGCAATTTGGGTTCAGGAAGAGGCTTTCAGCGGTCCAACAAGCAACAAATCTGATCAACAGTATTTCCAAAGAAAAAGAGGGAAAATGCTTACCTTATGCCAACCTCTACGACATAGAGAAGGCATACGATAAAGTATGGAAAGAAGCAGTAATATTTAAAATGGTAGTATTGAAGCTACCAATTGATTCAATCCGCTTTGTCAAATCCTTTCTGAAAGACAGAACCTTTAGAGTGAAAGTAGGAAATAAAATATCGACAGCGAGAACAGCAATAGAGAGCCTCCCGCAAGGATCGCCCCTCTCCCCAACACTGTTCAATATCTTTGTTAGCGACATCCCACAATTCGAAGACATCAAAGGCAAACCAATATTCCAATTTGCAGACGACACGACAATCTTGTCATTCAATCAAAGAATCTCCTAAGTAAAAGCTCGCCTAATAAAAGCCGAACAAAGATTTCTCGGTTATTGCAAAGACTGGAAGATAAAACGTAACCACCAAAATCGCAAACAATCCGATTCACAAAAAGAAGAGGAAAGTCTAGACTTCTAGGCAAAAAACATATAAAAACAATTGGCACATATTTAGGCATAGTACTCGATCTAAATTTGAATTTTCAATCTCACACAAAACAAAGAGCGAACTTGGTCAAGAAGGCAACCCATAGATTATACAACATACTAGGACCCAAAAGTAAATTAAGATTACCAGTTAAAAATAAAATTTTGAAAGCTGTATTAATTCCGGCACTGACTTATGGAGAGGAAATCTGGACCTTGGGCAGCCCCAAAGATAAATCAACTATAACGATAACGCAGAACAAGTTGCTCCGCCTCATATCCAACGCATCCTTCTTCATGAGAAATAAGGACGTCAGAAAAGATCTTAAAGCAACAGATCTAATCACCCAAGCAGAATCAAGACGAGCAACTAATATCGAACGTATCAACGATCACCCGTCGCAATCAATCAGATCAATGGCTCAAAAATTAATACATAATTGATGTCAACAACAAAAAGTGGAGAAAACACTCACTCCCTCTTTCGCATCAAAAAAGGGAGCGCTGAATAGGCTCACTTATATAGCTATTCAAGGCTAAGTAAGAAAACAGATGTAGGTAAAAAAATTAAAAAAAAGCATTTTTCCTGCTGAAAGCTTCTTCCGGCAGGACAATTGGACATTAACGTCTGTCCTGCTGGAATAACTTTGGGTTTTTACGAACGCAGTCCTTCTGTCAGGACGCTCTACCTTCCACAAGTACGGCCAGATTTTTCATAGGCGTAAAATTACAACAAATAGCAATTAAAAGAATAAGTTTATTATATTATAAAAACAAAAAAATAACATTTATAGTAGTCTTCTTACATCTCATATGGCATTTAAATGAAGAGAAACTGTATTCGATTTACAATACTATGGATTAAAACAAAAATATTGGATTTATATAATTATGTAGCCTAAAATAAGATTTTATAAGGTTACAAATGTTTAAAATAATCTTTATTAGAAATGTCAACGAAAAAATTAAAAAACGAAAACTTTAATTAGTTTGGTACTACATTAAAATGTGGTAGCTGAAACAGTCTTGGCCAGTAGTTGGGGCACACATCACGTAATTACACAATTCACAAAAGCAACTGGCTTATAGTATTTTTTTTATTCTGGAACAGACGATACACTTTCTTTGAACTCTATGTTTCTCGGATATGCTGCTCAAAGCTACCAAATTATGTTGAATTTGACCTGTAGCTCGATGAGTAGATCTCTCCATGAGTAATTGTTGATGTGGTAATTCTGGTCCCAACTATGCGTTACCATTTGATACGCCAAACTTTTCATAAAATCGGCATGCGTAATCTTATCATCTTTTTTAAAATATTTGAAAGCTAAGTATGCGTTAGTCTCAATAATTCCCAATATTGAAGTATACTTCCTGTGCTTCTAATCTTTTGTGTTGCACACTTTCTCCAATTCCAACCCATACCGATATATGTGATTGTGAACATCAATTGCGCGAGCACCATCAAAATATTCTTCCACCATTTTTATTCTTGAAACTTCGTATACATAGCTTTTGCCTTCTTTATTCATTCGAACTTTCCTTGCGGGTAGCCCTTCCAACGTTGTTCCGCACGATCCACCGACGGCATGAATTTTCCTATTACGCCATGCACAGGCAATGGTTTGTAGGTTATCACGAACAGTGGCTTGAGCGACAACTGTTGAACGAGGTTTTACTGGACATTTTACTTTGAGGATTTTTATTGGAAACTGCTTCGTTGTAGTTTTAGCAATACCTATGTAGTATAGGACTCCTTTATATAATTCGTTCGTTGCTTTTGCGGAAGAAAACCAGGAGTCCGCTACAACTATTCTTCCAGATACATCCCAGGGTTCCGTAAAACGTAATAATGTAGCTTTCGCGGTACCAAATTCTTGTTACCATTTTTTGCTGCACATAGCGTCCCTGTACTCGTTAATTTCTAGGCGTAGCATTATACTACTTCGAACGTTAGCCATGGTTTTAACTTCACATCCTACATTCTTCGGTTTTCTTCTTATTCTTATGACGGATCGCATCCCATTTATATCGCAATTGCCACGTCCGTACCATGCAAAAATTGGCTTGTCAACGCATAATTTGTATCCAGGTACGATGACGTCTTCCATTTTTCATGGAGAATATCTATCCAGGGCTTTATGCACTTCCATCTGTCATTAGTCTCATCACTTGGATCTTCTGCAGTGAAAGATAGCTTTTGAACAATAAATTCGAAACGATGGTATCCCATTCCAAATCGCTTCCCAACGGTGGGCGCTGGAAAGAGTGCATTTGCATATGGAGAATATTTGTGCTCATAGCGTACAGTAATCTCATGACTCCAAAAAATTCTCCTTTATCAATATTTTTCGTTTCAGGGATGACGTTTACATTACATGCCGTAAGGGTGTTATCAATATTTTCTATTAGAAAAGCAATAGCTACGCGTTGAGTTCATTCATGGTATTGATATTACCGGCGCGTAATTGTGGTTTCTATTTCGGTTTAACGTAGTTGTCAATTCTACCGGATTTTCCAAATTTCCAAATGGTATCGTGTATCAACACTTCCTCCATTTCTGCATCAGATTCAGGCCCTATAATATTTTCATAACTACCAGCATCTGTACTATCATTGTCGCTGTTAAAAAACATTCACTAAAAGAAGCCGATGAAGGTATTACATCACCTTGTATATTTCGAGGTGCATTTGAACTATTATTATTAATAATATGTTTTTTCCATGTACGTTGACTTAAATCAGACAATTTCAGAGGTGAGTGTGGAATTTTCCTTGTATTATTATTAATAAGCGTAGTCTTTGAATTTTATAAAATTACGAATATCATAATTTAGTATTGATTGAAATAAAAATGAAAAAAATAATCACTTGCTAATTTTCTTTAATTAACTTATACCAATAAGTTTCTGCTCTGTGATTCAAATCCCATAAGCCAATCGCAATTGGGCGTTAATTTTTTTAATGGTACCACTACATACTGCATTTTCATGATCCTAACCGAACAGTGACACAATCCATTTATTTTCACCTGGTTTGTCAAAGTTGGTAGCTTTAGTGTAAATAAGATCACCTATCCTAAAAAGTCTTCGCGATGACATTATTAATTCTGTGTTTGACGTAGGCACGCCGCTGTAGTTCAGAATTAATTCGCAGAAAATGCACTTATTTCCATAACTTCGCTTGTACTGGTGCGATCAAGTTGAAATTTGTATATTTAAGGACTAAAATTTTACCAGGAAGATTTTGGTTAGGGTCAAGTCCTGCTGAAAGCACAATTTTGAATTTAAATACATAATGTCCAAAGTGCGTGCTACTAGTAGTACTCAAAGACCTGCCGGTAGGACGCTTGGACGTTCTATCATTAAGGGGTTAATTTGGCTCAATGAACGGCTGCCTTTTTAAAATGGAAGAGACTTCTTAACGTCTGTTATCATCTTTTGTGTTATTCTATCAACACCGATCCGGATTCTTATTACCTAAGTTGTACTTATTTAATTTATTATTACTTCTAACTTCTTTTCGATATTATTTGTTTACACCGTGAACTGTTATTTTTTTTAATCATTCTACTATCACTCCAACTTTTATGTGACGTTTGATCGTAGCATACAGAAGTCTTGGAATCAGGCTTGACAATAAAATTAAGGTAACATGTCGTATCTAGAATCGCACAGTATTAATCAAATAACCAAATCTCTTGGTACTGCGAGTTGAAAACGTTAGAATTAGGTTAAGTGAATATTGGTGTACTAAAAGTATCGGACACTGAGTGATTTTAGGTTATATCTTTATGTATTTATTTGTTATAATTAAAGAATTTCGTAATAAGTTCAAGAATATAATTTATTCTAGTGTTATGAGCAAAATTAAAATTAATAAAAATTGAAAATTATAACAAATGTTGGAGATGTTGCCCATTTTCATCAATATACACTGCTCAAAACCTTATAATTCATTTAAGTTAAAATTAAAATGTTTTTAACATGAAAAACAAACTAAACCTAAATGCCATGGTTAACTTGCGTCACTCGGGATATTTATAAAAGTTTGTTTTGGAATAAGTAACCCTATTCATATCAGCATACAATAATTGGATAAGATTCAAAAACAATATATTTAAACCCTTATACTTCGTGTGTAAAACAAATAGGATGACGTTTCTAAAATTTGAAAGTTACTAAGATTCATAGAAATAATAACAGAAATTGCAAAGCAAAAATTGAAAATACGTAAAAACGATTGGTCAAATTCAGAAAGGGTAGTAGAAACCCGTACTACAAGAAAAGTTGATAAAAAGCCCTCTGAGCTAAAAACGAGGTACGTTCATGTCGACCGCTTAATTTCTTCAAGTCATGATAATTAAGCGACCTAGTACAATGTGCTAATTGCTCCAGCATCTCCAGTTAAATAACGTCAAAGGTAATATTTGAGTATAAGTTTCAGTACAATAATGAAACTAGTAACAAATACGTATTACAAATTAGTACAAAAGATTCGCAGCTTTCTAGTTCACAAGTTGAACTAAGATCGCTGAGAGTACAATTTTAATAAGCAATATACGAGGAAGATTTAATTTTAAATAAGAATTACACAAGAACCGATAGTTATTCAACAATCAAAATCTTGAAAAAATAAAACTACGATTAACATAAATTTTAAAAAAAACTTTTATCTTCCTTCATTTACAAAAAATCTTAAACTCGCTATTCAGTAATTACACGTGGCCTTGACTAAGCGCGATGTGCTCAGTTTGCGGGTATTATTATGAATAAAGTTTCTTCAATAGAAATTCCTCTGTTTACAAACGCAAAAATAGTTAAACTTAACCTACATTTTGGCAGTCATTAGTAAATAAATCCTAACAAGGAATTTCTGTTACATATTCGAATAAGCATTATAATTAAAGTAGTATTAGTAATTTGCTTTATACATTTTATCCATTTGAAATTTAATTGTGTGTATATGAATTGTTTTTGTTTAAATACTTGTTTTATAATATAAGTATTAAACTAAGTTTGATTTCGATTATTAAATATAGCGTTAAGGTGATATATAGAGTTTACGATGTAATAATATGTAAGTACGTAAATAACAAGAAAGGTAGTTTTTCTTATTTGGGTGAAGTTAATAAAGGCGGAGCGCTCGCGCCTACAATAAATAAATTTTTAATTTCACAACCGTGAAGTAGGGCAAGTAACGTTAAGGCATTTATGCAAAATTTCATGTTATCGAGCACGTTTAGTAAAATTCTGTCATTCATTACAGCACATCTTCTCATTAAATAGTTTTTTAGATTTTCTATTGTGTATACTGGATCTCTGAAACAAAATTTTTAAGTATCGAAAAATAAAGGAGGAAAACAGGTTTAGATCATAAGAATGCGGTGGAAATCTGCCCTGCTTATTGGTCTGTCGCTGAAGAACTCGTGAAGGTAATTTAATGTTTCATGGGCAGAATTCTATTGGAAGAAGCCGTTTTGGACATTATCATCATGTAGTTCATTAATATGTAGTCAGTCCAGATGTTCCTTTCAAATGCTTCAACAGCGTTTAGTGAAAATAATTGTTGGTTATATTTTATAATTGTATTATGCTTGTATATACGAGTATTTAACTCGTTTGTTACACGTTCTTTTTAACATATTCTTAAAACAACATTTCTCAATAGAGCATCTGCCACGGGTGAGTTTCAAGAATTTCGAGAATGGGCGGTAAAACCAAAATCATAATAATTGGGCAACACCATTTTTACAGCCTTTGATACTTATTTTGATATAGAATTTCTATTTGCCTTATTTTACGGTACGTCAAATTCTATAGAAGCTAATAATTCTATTTAAAGAAAAAAAGCATCTTTAATGAATTTGAAAGGATCCTGAATACGTTGTAAATAGGAATAATTTGTTTTAAACCAAGAATAACACAATTTTGACTAAATTTCCACTCATTTTGGAGAACTTGGTTTTCTTCTCAATTGTGTGCTTAAGCATTTATCTTAAGTAAAATTTTCATGCTTAAAAGTACGTACGAGGAAATGGTTGACATACCTACAAACATTAATGTTGCTGAAAATATCATGCTTCTGCGGTCGCTTATCAGACTGGCTACCCTCAGTAGTCGGAGATCCATTGCCTTCTAGCACGTCGTTTCTTCTTGAACCCAGCATTTTTGCTCTAAAAGATTTGTTCAAGTTTTTTAGTGCCAAATTTTCTGACGGATCCGAATCCGAAAGGCGCATTGGCCGCATTCAATGCCTTCTGTGTGAAATTTGCGTTTTTTCAAAAACTGTAAGTTGACTACTGTGCAACATAATTTTCCGTTTAGCCCGTTGTAACTTTTGCAATTTTGAAGCTATTTAAACAATGTTTGCTACAAATTACACACCATTTAATTCTGAGTGGAACAACAGAATTCAATTGTCAGTAAATACAATAAAATATTATTGATATACAAAAAACTAACGATAGTTGCTTCGAGAATTTAATTTCGTATTAAAATATTCGAGATGATGCTAGGAAGTTTTTCATTTGTGGATAAATTATAAATCACGTTTACACCCTTAGAATAGCAACATACGATAGTTATTTTTTTATTTGAGTTTTTTTTTCTAAAATATTTATATTAATCGTAATAGCGAGTTAAAGTTGGAGTTCGCTTACGCTCTCGATTAGCTAAAGTTTGCTATCCTCTACCACGAGTAATGCGATGATAAGAACCTAAAATCTCGTACTTTTTGTTTATTTTAAAGAATACTAACACATTTTCTAAACAAATACAACTACTTGTACAAAAAAATTTTACACATTTACGATTAAATGGAAATTTTAGGTATTACATTTACAATAAATACTTTTCTCACTGAATGCTGGTTTTCGATATTTATCCATTAAACGAGCCGTTGTAATATAGTTAGCACATTGTCGTCTAAAGGCTGAAGGATCCCGAATTTTAGAAAGTAGTTGATTGGCAGATTTATGTACCGTAGGTCAATAAAGTATTTGAACACGTTGCATTTGGAACTAAAAGGGATATTTAAAATGAAATTCATAAACTTCATGATATACAATTTATTATAATATTAAACAAAAGTGAAAAATTCACGTCAATAACGTATTTGAACTCCTAAGCCATTCTGTAAGATAATCGCTTGTAAATTTAATAGAATTTCATATAGTAACTACTGATAAGGTAGTTTACCTAATAAACAAAACAACATTAAATCACAATTTAGTGAGAAATGTCTCTGAAGCTCAAAGAACTGAGCAATAGAGAAAAGAAGATTTTATTATTTAAACAATGCAAAAGTTTACATCAGATTACAAAAGAAGTTGGATAGACACATACCACGATCGAGTAGGTAAGTCAAAGATTTAAGGAGATCAATACCGCACAAAATAGACAGCGAAGAGGTCGTCCAAAGACATTAAACGCTCTTGATTATCGAAAAATTTTAAAATAAGTGCATCAGAATTCTCGAGTTAGCCAACAGACCCTTGTAATAGATATTGTTTTAACATCGGGTAAAATAGTAAATCTCGAAACTATTAAAAAAGTTTTGCAAAACAAAAATTTTCACGGAAAACAGCGAGAGAAAAATCTTTCATTAGTAAAGAAATCGGCTTAATAAAATAAAATTCGTACAAAAGTACCACAGGAAGCACATGTATATCTGGAAACGTCTATTGCTTTTCAATTAACGTTAATGCGGTAATTTCGAATCGTATGAGGAAAAAAATGGTATGGCAAAAACAACACTGAATTAAAACAGGGAAATTCAATTCCCATCGTAAAACACGGATGTATTTACTATTTTACCCTATGTTAAAACCGTATTTATTGCAAGGGTCTGTTGACTAATTCGAGAATTTCGATGCACTTTTTTAAAATTTTCCGTTCATCGAGAGCGTTTAATGTTATTGGATGACCTGCTCGCTGTCTATTTTGTGCGGTATTCATCTCCTTAAATTTTTTAATTACACACTGAATTGTGGTGTGTAATTCAACTTCTTTTGCAATCTGATGTAAACTTTTGCCTAGTTTAAATTATAAAATCATCTTTTTTCTATCACTCACAGTTCTTTCAGCTTCAGAGACATTCCTCGCCAAATTTTGATTTAATGTTGTTTCATTTATTAGGCAAACTACCTTGTCAGTAGCTCCTGTATTAAATTGTATTAAATTTACAAGCGATTATCTTACAGAATAGCTTAGGTGTTCAATAATTCATTGGCGTGAATTTTTCATTTTTGTTTAATATTTGTATTAGTTTCTTTAATATTGTGTATTAATTATACTGAATGTTCCTAAAAATAGCATTACAATCAATTGTATATAATGAAGTTTCTGAATTTCATTTCAAACATCCCTTTTAGTGCCAAATGCAAGGTGTTCAAATACTTTATTGACCTACTGTATATAAATCTGCCCATCGCCTACTTTGTAAAATTCCGGATCCTACAGTCTTTAGATGACAATTTTCTAACTGTATTATAATACCCATTTTAATGGATAAATATCCAAAACTAGCATTCAATGAGAAAACGTTTATTCTAAATTTAAATTTAAATATCATTTAATCGTAAATATGTAATTTTTTTTTGTACAACTAGTTATATTTGTTTAGAAAATGTGTTAGTATTCTTTAAAATAAACAAAATTTACGAGATTTTTGGTTTTTATCATTGCACTACTCAAGGTAGCGGATAACAAACCAAAGACAATCGAGAGCGTAAGCGAATTCCAACTTTAACTCGTCATTACCAAAAATATAAATATTTTAGAAAAAAAATCTACAAATAAAAAAATTAACTGTCATATCTTGCGATTCTAACGGCGCAAACATGATTATAATTGATTCACAAATAAAACTTCCTCGAAATTATGAATACGAAATTAAATTCTCGAAACAACTATTGTTAGTTTTTTGTATATCAATAATATCTTATTGTAGTTACTAAAAATTGAATTCAATTTTGTTTACTCAGAATTAAATGGCGTGTAATGTATAAATTTTTTTTTTAAATATCTTCATAATTGCAAAAGTTACAACGGGTTAAACTGAAAATTATGTTGCACAGTGTCAATTTAGAATTTTTGAAAAACCGCAAATTTGACACAGAAGTCATTAAATGCGGCCAACGCGCCTTCCGGAGTCTGATCCGTCAGAAAATTTGGCATAAAAGAGATGCATAAATCTTTTAGAGCAAAAAATGTAGGGTTCAAGAAAAAAAACGACGAGCAAGGAGGGAATGGATCTCCGACTATAGTAATTCCAGGTGTTGGTAGAATAAATTTTTAAGTAATGGTTTGGAAACTCGAATTTTAATTACATAAGAATGTGTCTTCTTACTTTTACGATCTTTTCATTTTTGTTTGTCTACACTTTGTAGTTACCTATTTCACTTGGTCTAGTTCTTTATACGAGAAGTACAACAAAATTCAAATAAAAATAGTTTTTGGCTGTCAATAACCGATACACCAATATAAACTTATATACATAATAAAGCATATTTAGAACGCAATAATAAATAATTCATTCAATTGTAATAAAGATTATCTATTCATCCTCCATATATACTAGAAAACAGAATAACGACTAATTAAAATCCAATTGTGTTACCCAAAGCGCTACTGGTTCGCTAGTAATGATTTACATTAAAATTCAAAGTAAGGGTATAATGGAGTTTGCGATTTTACAAACTAGAAATTATAGCAAAGGCTTAAAATAGAATTTATTTGCCTAACTACTAAAAGTTCAAAAGCATTTAAGTGGGATTATTTGCATGGTCAAGTACAACTTCAAAACTAAATATAACTTTTTTTAAATTTTAAACGAATCTAATTTTGTGCTCTGTTTAATTTCTCACATAGTTTAATTTTCACTCGCAACTTCTTATAACACGAGGATCGTCCAGAAAGTAAAGAATATTTTGCTATAACTGAAAAACAAAATATACCATTACATAACTTTATTTACATCACAGAATCTTAGTCTATTATTTGATGTAATCGTCGTAGCTGTCAGGGTACTTGTTCTATCATGTAATCAGTTTTTCGATACCGATGTTGTATTCTTCAACCGCAAAAGATTTACTGCTTCTTTGAGGTCTTCGTCATTGTCAAACTGTTTTCCACCTAAAAACTCCTTCAACTTCGGAAACGAATAGAAATCACTTGGTTCGGGTCAGGGCTATAAGGAGGATGCCCGTAGATTTTTCCTGTGTTTGTGCACTGCTGCGAGGTCGAGTATTGTCATGGATCAAAACTACCTTTAGTAAGAAACCCAAGTTGCATCTCCCGTTACAATGCGGCCGAGAAGTTCGTCATCACCGTTCTCGTAGTGAGTCAAAAATTCAAGGACTGCTTTCATCCGTTTAGTTTCGTGGAGATCCGTCAACACCTTAGTCATCCAACGGGCCCAGATGCACTGGCACTATTTGTAAAAATGATTCGTGTCATACGCTCAAAGTGAAATGCCGGTTTTTCTAAAGTTTTTCTTGAACCTTCACTTTTAATTCATCAGTGATGAGTGATGGCCTTCCACTCCATTCTCCATCGTTCACAATTGTTCTTTCTTGGTTAAAATGTATGCACCATTTCCTTACCAAATACCCGTTTATCACATTTTCACCATAAACTTTCTTAATTTGCCTATAAATTTCGATAGTCCGAACATTTTGTGCATTCAGAAAGCGAATGACATTACTCACTTCACATTTAGTGAGATTTTCTATTGGCATGGACATTTTGAATGAACACAAAATACACAAGCGTGGCCTTACTGCAACAAACCTGGCTCATACTGAGACGCGGACCCGAGCCTGCCTGGCACATATTCAATCGCGGTGATGGGGAATCAGCGCCGCATGTGATACCCAAACATTCTTTACTTTCTGGACGGTCCTCGTGTAATTTATTTAAGGCGACTATCAAAAAAGTTCAAATAAACTGGAATTGGCTGATGACCTTTGAAGTATTATCGTCTTCCTATGCGAGTATTCTGGATTTTAGCGAACTCATCTTCATTATAATAGGTACAATCTAATTTTTAATTGAGTTAGACGCACTGATATTTATTTTTAGTTGGTTTACTTTTTGTTGAAACTTGACCTTTGTGTCATTCTAGCGACTCCTCTAAAATTTAACATTTTTGAAAATTCTGTTTATTATACTATCGGGTATGATACGACAAATGCTATCAGCAAAGCTTTATACGTATGTTTGACCTTCGGTCAAACATGTATTGTACATTTTCGCGGTCTTACTTACTTAAGTATTACCAGTTCTGTTAGTTCTATTACAATAAACTTGTCAATCAAGGATGCCACTTCCAAAAATTTTAACTTCAGTTAAATTCACTTTTACTGCACTAAAAACATCCCACCTGCATTGTGCCATATTCATTTAAGTTATAGCGCAAAGCTTGAGATTGTCTCTTTATTATTTTTTTGAACTCTTTACACCGGCTTCTTCATTAATGACAAAAATAAATTTGTAATGTTGATATGGATTAAATGGTTCTAATTTAACAACTTGTTATATTCACTGTCATCACCGCCTTTACAAATTTTATTAATGTGCTTTTGTTCTACGTTTGTTATTTAAATCAAATTTATGACGAGAGATTAACTTCTTCCTCTAGAATACTTATAGGGATGACACCTCAACAATTTTTGAGGGCACTAGTATACAGCTATAAGTTATAAATTAATAGGGACTAGATGTACTTTGTTTTTATTTGTAAATTACCCATATGTAGGACAAGGCAATTAGTATGGGGGATGTTGCTTAAATGTGGGATGTGACAAATTGCAGTTCACAGGACAATTGCCATACAAAATTTGTAAAGTTCGACTTCCCTTCTATCAAACAACTGTGATGGAAGGGGTGTAGTCGTTTTGTTATAGATTAATTTTAAAATCAACAAAACGCGGAAAAGGCTTTAATACAAATCGTGTACATCTTTGAGCAATGATTGTCGATTGAAAAAAGTGAAAAGGAGTGCATGGTTTATCTGAAAATTGCCTTAGGTGATGAGGCACCATCAAGGTTAACTGTGTTTCGGCGGTGTCAAGAATCTAAGTACAGTTGTAGTAACCTTACTGATAAAGTTTGCAATGGTCGACCAACCACATCAAAAACAGCAGAAAACATTGATGCCGTACGAGAAATGATAAATGCATATCGTCATGTGACTTGTAGAGAAATTCAGTTATTCTTAAGCACTAACATGAACCAAATAAATCAAATTTTACATAAGAATTTTGGTGTAAAATAATTATGTTCAGTGAATTCCTTATAATTTAACTGAGGCTCAAAGGAAAGCCATTTTGGAAATGTCGCCTAACATGACTCTCTTCTGGAGCCGATAGCTCGGAAATAACACTTATTATCACAGTAAGACATATTACAAACAAATTCTTGCATGAGCCTTGTAGAGAATTTTTGGTTATTATAAAAAGTGCCGTGAAAGATAATTGTGTCAGAGTTATTAATGGAAAAGTAATACTTAGCGTTAAATTCAAGTTTTCGGTTTACAGAAATTGACTCGTATTCTAAAACTGTGCACTACGTTGACAAAATATTCGCCGAATACTTCGAAACAAAAAGTGTAATAAGAATTGGTGCTATAGAGTTCTCCGTTTCGAGATATAGATCAGTATTGAACGCGATATCAGAAACAGTGTCTGTTATTACGTCAGCCCGGGTGAAATAAAAAGGTTCATATAAATTCTGTTAAATAACTTTTGATATTTTTAAAGATAGTTATCCAATATTCATCAGACAACTTCTGGAGTATCATAGGGTTCTAAGTTAGGGCCCCTACTATTTTTAATATGCACCAAATATATCCTGAATAGCATTAAATATTAGGAAAAAATAATATTTGCACATGACTTAAAAATTTTCTTAAAAATTAAAACCCATAGTGATTAGAGCAAACTACAAGAAGATATTAACAAACTCTTAGTATGGTGTAATAAAAATAAATTATTTCAAGTATAGATAAATGCAATGTAGTAGGTATAGCAAAAGAGCGTTGATAAACTATGATTATTAATAAACTTAACTAAAGTACAAGACCTAATGAAGTAACGGTTTAGGTGTAAATTTAATACAAAATTTATGTTCAATAGTCACATATCAAACACTGCAAAGAAATCATATAAGATGTTGGGATTCGTTATTAGATATTGCAAAATGTTCGCCAATATAGGCATATTATTTGGTGTGTATAATGCTATTATCAGATTTCAACTGAAGTACGCTTCCATTGTTTTGGGTCCCTGGCGAAAGTACCAAATAAATAAACTTGAACGTTTTTAGATAAAATTTTAAAATAAGTAGAGTTTCAAATAACTGGTTTTTATTCATCACAAACATTATTCAATTACAATAACTTTATACATAGCTATAGCTGACACTCTCTATCTGAAAGGTGCGTTGCTTCACATGTATAAGCTTATGAATGGATTAATTGAAAACTCTGCATATATATTTGCAACAAACCTATTCTAATGTACCAAAACTAGGTTTACGGTTTACATACCTGTTTTACTTACCAATAAAGTCATCAAATTACGGCAAAAATTTACCATTTCATAGAATGTGCAACTACATTCGAAGCTATCGACATATTTAATGCCAACCTTAGAAATTTTAAACAAGATATTAGTAAAACAAACATAAAAACCTGTTTAGAATAAGCAAATTTTGTAGATGAGGTTATTTGTGCACTAAGTATTTTCTTTGTGCTTATCCTGGGTATTTTTTACCTATTGGCATTTGAATTTCAATTTCAAATACAAGTGTGATTTTTATTTCCTTAAACATTTTGTTATATTCGTTGTACATATCGCCTTTAGATATATCTTTATACAACTTGTATGGTAATGCAACTCAGTAGCAGATACACTAGGCACGTCTGTTAGATCACCAAAAGGGCGGATTCAAGAGAAATGCCCACTTCTTCAAGCTGGCACCCTGATGAAAATTATTCGCAGCCATGTTATATTTAAAACTCACTAAAGTGTTTGTTTCGGGAATAGGTATGAAAACAAAATGAAAATACAGTAATAAAACTTCTATTGATTTCAAAATCTTCTCCCTTAAAATCAATACATTTTTGTATGCGTTCGAAAAGCTGTTGAAGCACTTTTTCCATTCCGAATATGGTATAGCACAAATGTGGGTTTTAGTGCCTCCGAAGCATCTTCAGGTGTTGAAAAACGGGTTTTACGCACTTTATTTTTGACAACCGGGAATAAAAAGAAATTATTTGGACTTAAATCCAGACTGTATCGACAATGAGTCATTAATTCTACCTTTTGCCGCTTCAAATCATCGACAGCTTTGCATTGTCATGGTGTAAGATGATCCAACGCTTTGCATTAGTTTTTCTGATTTCATTGATGATTTCTGGTAGGCAAATGCTTGTATAACAACGAGCATTGACCGTGCGACGATCCTCTAAAGTGACGGTAGCAACATGACCAATAATATTAAAAATGTTGCTACCATTTTCTTTGAAACCCTTGCTATACGCACAACTTTTGTTGGATTCAATTCATCTTGAAATACCCAAACGCGCGACTGTTGCTTTGTTTCTGGCCTATATGAATAAATTCAAGTCTCGCTACGTGTAATGATGTTATAAACCAAATTTGAAGCACCATACTAAAATTTTTTCAGCATTTACATTGAACAAGAGTCAGTTTTTGAGCCTCCTTCAAATTGCGTGGAATCCATCGGGCACATAATTTTTTCACACCTAAATGGTTATGCAAAATCGTTGATATTTATTTCATGTCAATGCTAAGGGTCGATTCTATTTCATGGTAATTCAAATGCTGATCCATCTGAATCATATCACGCACAGCATCAGTATTTATTGAAACAACACCAGTTCGCGGACAACCTTCGCGAAATTCATCACTGAGACTACTGCAACCACAATTAAGTTCTGAAAACCAGCGATAAATTATTGTTTTGGATTGTACAGCGTTACTAAATGTCGAAACAAGACGATCCGTACATTGTTGTAGAGTTAAATTACTATTAAGGTCATAAAAAATCATTGTAGAGAAATGGTCTCTATTTAAATATTTGTCGATAGTTGTATATTTTAATCTTAAATACAAACGTTACCAAACGATGTTTTATTCAACTATCAATGCTACATAACCTAAAGTATGTTATTGTTTACGATAGCGCCACCTATGGTTTTCTAACAGTGGCGAAAGTACTTGATTCCCGAAACATATGCAGTACCCCTCCTACTGTACATCGAATTAGACCCAAACTCCCCACCTTAGCGAGCGGACTAATCGTTTACAATAGAATAACCTTTAAATATCCTGTACTAGACATAATTGTAATTAAGGGATTACACTATTATGCAGTTAGTAATGTATTATTGTCATTTATTATTTTTAAAACCTTTAGATTAAGCTTACTAGATTTTTCTTGCGTCTCCCTTAAATGTAATTAAATCTATTTAATGGTCTTGAATCTTTGTATGGTCTCGTAAATCGTCCTGATCTTTTAAAAATTCAACCATCACATTTTCTAAGTATTATTTAATTAATAGAACTAAATTGTTTTGTTTCGTGCATACAGCTACAGTTTTAAATTTAGTAGCTACAGCGGGCGCCACAATTATTTTTTCATTTTTAATAGGCAACGACAATTTACTGAAAATATACGGAAGGGTTTGCCTTGGAGATTACGAGTGCTCTATTTATATTTTGAACCTTGGCAACACTGTGTGTTTAAGACGTCATCTAAAACTTGTTATGGAAACATTGACAGTTTTGAATGTAACCCTGTTCAGAACATTTTGATATTTGAACGTGATTACAGTGATTTGAAAATTCTGCCTCAGCGTAAAAATGGAATTTGCTCGTGAACATTTTCGTGCGATGATTTATTAGGGATTTCCACGTGTATTATCTAGACAAGAGTGCATCGATCAACTTATTTCCACTTTTGGCGATAAATCCACATCCTTTGCAACTATGAAACACTGGTATAATGAGTTTAATCATGGTCACCGTTCACTCACCGACGAAAGTCATGAAGGTCGTCCAAAATCAGTTGTTATGCCAGAAAACATTAATGCTGTGCAAAAGTGATAATGCAAGATCGTAATGTGACATACAGTAAGATTGAGGTGACCCTATATATTAGTTAAACCAGCATATATGAAATATTGCATGAACATTTGACCGCGAAAAAGGTTTGTCCTCGTTGAATCCCACATAATTCGAAAACATCTGAAAAAGATGCCCGTGTCGATTGGTGCAAGCAAATCCATACGAAATGCAATGGCGGTACTTCAAAAGACGTATATAATATTGTAACAGGTTACGAATCAAGGATATATGCATATGAGCCGGAAAGTAAGCAGCAGTCAACTATATGGCTATCTAAAAGTGAACCAAACCCAACAAAAGTTGTTTGCACTCGAAGTACTTTTAAACAAATGGTCCCCTGTTTCTCCAAAAAACTGGTCATGATGTAGCAGTGCCTTTACAGGAACGTAAAATGGTTACTTGTGAATAGTACACCACCGTTTATTTGCCGGAACTCTTCAGGGAAATAGGGAAAACAAACAAGCACCGTAAGATCATTCTGCATCACGACAGTGGGAGCTCTCACACATCGCGTCTAATAACCGATTATTTGAACACTCAAAAAATCAAATTAATGGGTTATATGCCATACAGTCCTGATTTTGCACCCAATGACTTCTTTTTGTTCCCGAAGGTAAGTATAAATTGCGTGGACAATGGTTTTTGTCGGTAGAAGAAGCCGCCGCCGATGCATTCAAAAACCATGTTTTAGAGATGTCTCAAATACAATGGCAAAAACGTTTTGACAATTGGCTTGAAAGAATAAAAAAGTGTACAGGTCGTAAGGGAAAATATTTTGAAAACAATAAATCAATTTTCAATTATAAATTACTGTTTCTTTATTATTAGGCTCACAATATAAATAGGGTCCCTTGTATTTAACATTTGTCAAAATGATGCACTGCAAGTTACAACAATAATTACCTTGCGTTGAAACTTTTATCCTATTTCCACATTTAGTTCACCGTCAGCTCAATGCATGTGAAGCTATTGATTTATGTATCATTTTGTGTTGAATGTCGAAGTGGCATAACATAAGTTAGCTGAGAGAAGAAACACAACTGGGAGAACTTTATCAGTAATCGTGAAGATGAAGCATATATGAGGCAATCAATTATGCTTGGCTTAAATCAATCAGTGCAACAACAAATACCCAAAAAGACTTCATAGTTTGTAGCACCAATATAAGGAATGTTTCTTTTACTATAGATTCAATTTGAGGATATACTGTACATGAGGATTGTTTAATTCGCATTTTCAAAATTACAAGTGATAACTGGAGATTAAAATATAAATAATTTATGGACTTACCGTATCGAGTAAATAATGGTGCAGCCTTACCTGAAACAATAATCATCTTAAGAATTTATTAAATAACTATCATAACTTACTTCGTTATCATAAATTGGAAATAAACTTATACCCGTGGCACGTGTTTTATCAAGAATAGTTTGAGATATTGATCTACTTTAACTTCAATAAAGACAGTTGTTGTGTTTCATATCTTTTAACCCAAAATTGCCTCGATGTTTTCAAACAAACTTGATTTATCAAAATCCTTTCTATATAAACTTTGAAATATTTTGCAGCAAAATATTCATAAAAATACAAATCAAAACAAAAATCCCTTTCTTATTCTTATATGTATTTTAAACAAGCATATTTTGCATATTTGACATATACCCTACTCTATAAAGGAGCAAACCTTATTATTGCATGTTCAGGGTTTTCAGCCTCTTTCATTGAGTATTCATTTGATTTAAATATCTGTCGTAAGAAAGATTGTTTCTAGAATGACTTGTTATTTTAAATAATATTTTGATTTTCTTTACAGAATGTTTCTCAAATTTATTATTCAAACGATTTCCCGAGATGTTTGCTTTCACACTGATAATTAAGCAGTGATTTGCATCTAATTTTAAAAATGACAATAAGGAGAAATAGGAGTATCTTCACTTTTTATAATCACAAGGTATTAATGTATTTTCATTCTAATAGATTTGTTCGAGCAACCATAACTATTGCTGTCTTAAAGCATTAAAGACAGTTCCTTAGTAAATTCTCAAATATTGTGCTTTATTCAAGGAAATGATGTTACAATAAGGAATTATTTTCGCAACAACCCTTCAATAAGCTTTCTTGATATAAACAAGGTACATATCACAACCATTGTTGACGTAAAATTGTTTTAAAACGAGAAAAACGAGACTTAGATAAAGAAGATGCGTAAGAACAATGGCACAACGTTGTAGTAAAAATACGAATATATTAGCATAAAAGTTGAAAACAATTCATAACGGTATCACACTAGATGGAATTCAAAATTTCTGTAAAAAAAACAAAAAATATACACGAACTAACAAGGAAAGGGCCCCAACCCGAACTCACCGATGTCATTGATTTTTTGATATGTTGTAAAACATCAAAAAATAAAAGACACGTATTTTTTTTATCTGCTG
>JAHWXV010485465.1:0-14429 GCA_024586415.1 Phrixothrix hirtus | reverse complement strand
TTCTTTAAATAATTTTGTTATTAATTAAATTTTGATTACAACCTGTTTGTTTTCTTTCCAGTGTGCATATTTATTATCCCCAGAAACAAATAGTATCCAACGGTCACTATTTCATTACATAATTCTTTTCTATCTGACGAAATCCACCGTCTGCCGCCCTTAAACTATAAACTGTTGAAAACTATTTAAGTGCAGATCTAACGCACCCTCCTGTAGAGTCTCAGAGCTAACTAACGTAACTAATATCCCGTTATAAGAACGGGGCAATAGGTTACAAGATACATTTGTGTTTGCTACGATTCTAAAAACAGCAGCAGTTTGAATCGGCAACGAGTGATCAACAACACCTCTAAAAGTAAAATTTAAATATTTCATGTTTTCCTGAAATTCGAGAGAAATTCTGCTAATCTACTTTAAATTACTACCTTCGCACCATTAACGTGCTACATGGCATTGAGCTTTACCTCCGAAGTCTGGAGAAGGGCTTATCACTATAGTGCAGTATTACTTTAATTTTGGTTAGTGTGGAAGTTGTCATTTTTCTAAACTTAAAAATGTAAAACAGTTTGCAAATCGAAAATTAAGAAATTAAGATCCGATTGAATGTAAAAAAGTACAGAAATAGTTTGCACAAAAGTTAATTACATATATACACTTTTTACTAAAGCATTTGTGGTGTCGCGACAACAGTTTTTGTAATCCTTCGTCGAAGAAACTTACCACTAATCCAACTAGTCGTTTTTGCGCGTCTTTTGTTTCTTGGGCACTCCTTAGACTCTGATTACCCGAAAATTTCTTTAGGTGGAGAAACAAATTAAAATCGCTTGGTCGAGACTGTATGGCGGATGTTTAAAAATTTGCCAATAACATTCCCATCATATAATTCAACGACTTGTCGATAAATTTCCTCAGCTCGAATATTTTTAGCGCATAAAAATCTGATCACAGCCGGCAGGATTTTCATTTTAATGTCCATTTTAATTTACTAGCTTTTGGAATTTTTGGGAGTATAGTTTGATGTTATGAAACATGCTAAACTAATTATATTGAAAATTTCAAATAATAATTTGAAATCACACAGGTTTTTACACTTTAGGTAACGGAAAACAAGGGCAAAAATTCCTTCCAGTAAAATTATTCACTTAATAATATGAAACGGTCCATTGTTTTCAATTTCATCATCACCTGAGTAGTGTAGTTCTTTTATTAGCCTTCAACGTTGTTTCCACACGTTTAAAGTTTGGATCCATGAGCGAAGTTTTTGGCTTCCCACTTCTTTCCACATCATTCGAACTTGTGCGTCCATCTTGAAACCAAGAACACGACACTAAGATTTGTTTTCGAGAAATTATCTTTTCTCTAAAAGTCTCAACAATCTCTTTATGAATTTTTATAGGAGAAGTCTTCCCGCATGTAAAAATCCAATGAATAAGAGAAATGTGAACTTAAACTACCCAAATGTAGTATAATAGGATAAATATCGAAAATGTTAATTAAAAATATGTATTAAAATACTAGAAAAATTCGCTTGGAGGGGATCCGAACAATAGGAATTTGCCAACGATAAGAAATAATAAACTTAAAAACCATTAAGTAACTTACAAAAAAATTATAAATTAAAATATCTAAACCTACATATTGGATTTTAACTTAAAAAAATTGTCTCTAAAAATGTGTAGGTTAACCACATTACAGTTACCCCCCAAAAGATTTTATTTAGGTTTGAACTACCTAATGTGAATTTCAATAAAATCGTTTTAACTCGGTAGCAAATTGTTTTCTTTTTCAAAATCAAGTTCGTAAATTAACCGTTTTGTGTACCCTCATAGTCATTTACGAAAGAATAATTTAAAACGCATACGTCATCATCGACACACTTCATTTCTAAGTACAACACTCGTACAACAAAAGGAAATTTTTGATGACGCGCATAGATGGCGTTAAACCTTCCAATACTCTCCCAATCTAGCATTCCCTTCATCTCATTTTCCACAACCTTTCTTTGCAAGACTGGAATCGTACGCGCTTTCTTCACACTTGCGGTTTCATCACCCGCACAATACCTAAAAACTTGTTATAGTACAATGTGAAAACACCTCTCGGTTTTCCTTCTTCAATTCTCCAACAACAGCTATTTCTTTTTCCCATGACTCGTTCATAAGTTCCTTCTTTATTTTTTGATGTCTCAGTACCTGTTGCTGCATTGTTTGTTCGAACGGTATCCTTTCAGGACATTCAGCGCAGCGATAATTTTATTCTCCGGACCCACTTGCCTATAATTCCTCTCGTTTCTCATGTTCTTCTCTAGCTTCTCATTCTAGTTTTCCGTCCTTAGTCGCCAATTTTCTTCTTCAGTGACCTCAACTTTAAAACTCTTTTAGATAACATTTGGACTAGTTATTTCTACATTTACAATAGTTCCTATCGTTTCCTCAATAGCTTCCTTAACCTTATCATTTGTGTTGACACCTCCAGCAGGTACTGCAATAATATCATTTTGAACAACATTTTTGTTTGGAACTATGTCTTTGCACACCCCCACAATTTTAATAAATTCATTTTCGGACTTTTCATTAATATTCGTAACATCGATAGCTTCCAACGATATAATCTTTTCAGTTTCCATCTGATCAGCAAAAATTTTAATTTTGTTGCCAGTTTCTTTTATAATTAAAACAGTTTTAATTACATCTTCGCAGTTTTCAGCATCCATTTTGTCAATTCCGCTTTCAGCAATTTCATCTTTCTCTGTGCCGCTTACATTAATTTTAATCTCTTCAATTATTTCGGCACTTTGCTTTTCATCCACCGTTAGTTCGACGGTACCTGGGTTAATTTCTTGTTGGGTTTGCTTCTTTAGCAAATCCACCGGTGGCTCTACGTTTTCCACGTCCTGTTTAATTACATCTTCTTTAATTCCAACGCATTCTATCTTATGTACTATTTTCGACTTTTCCGCTTCTTCTTTCATGCCTTTCTCAAATGTAGTTGGAGTTTCCGTTCTCAGTTCGTTTGTCTTTTTGATCACTTGTTCTCGACATTTATTTCCTTGAATCCTTTTAATGGGACGTCCGTTTTTCTATTTATTTGTTGGCTTTGGGCGTCCATTTTACTATTTATTGCCTTGAAGATTTCCATCATTGGATCCTGTGTTATTTCTTGGTTCTTCTCCTACATTTTCGCTTCCTAAAATTCCTTCCCTTACTTGTTCTCTATTTATTTCCGTTTCATAATCAAAGTTTGATTTTTTCTACATTTTTTTATATCTAAATTTCTTTTACCTATTAGTTTAAAATTTAATATACCTGCAAGCGTAAACCTACATTTTATAACTAAATCTATTTGGTTAATCTTTTTATTCAATTTTCTCGATTTTAATACGACTTTAGTATATACTTTAATCATTTGTTTATGCAATAACATGAATTTTTATTTTTATTTCTGTTTACCGCCGCATAATTCGAGTCCGCACGTTCGACGACAAAGTGTAATGTTTGAATCTTTGCTTTTGCCTTTAACTTAATCTTAGGCTTGTACCTTATTCGTAACACCACATTGGACGCCAATTTGTAATACGAATCTTCGCCTTTGTTTTTCATCACACGCTATCTCATTGTTCTGGCATTTGTTCACGTTAAAAAATATTCAACTTAATAAACTTATACTAACAAAAAATTACAAATTAAAATATCTAAATCTACATATGTATTTTAACTAAAAATAATTTGGGAAAACATGTTTCATTTTTGTATAAAAAATTGTAGGTTAACCACATCATTACAAGTGTCGCCTAAAAATATTTTAATTTACTTTGGCTTATACATTTAGTGAATGGTCTTATGTCCATATGCACCATACACAAGCACAAATCTAGATTAACTAATCCTGCTTAAAATTAATCGCGTTTTCGTTATACACCGCCACAAAAGAAGAGAAGATTAACTAAATCAATGGAACGGCTTGGCAACATCGGATATTTCCTTCTTTATGGATATTTCTGTCATATATTTCGAGTGTGAATATATAAATAACGGTATATTTGATGGTTGTTTTTTAATAATTAGCAATAATGGATAAAGTAAAGGATGGAATGAAACCAGTGACTAATTTTGCAGATGCTGAAAAACGTTTTTTAATTAATATTGTAGCAGAAAAATATTCTAAAATCTTGAATTAATTGATCTCTATAATTAATTTTACGGCTAAAATTTTCGACTTAATCGCGCAATGTTGGTGGATTAAAGATAAACGCATTTTAGTTCGTTTTTAACTGCGGTGCATAAGGAATATTGAAGTTAAACCAGATTAAATAGCTAATCGAGATTAATGTGCTACGGTGCATATGGGCATTAATAATTTCTGAATTTGATGAACAGCGTTTATCCTAAAGTAGATCCGGGTGGGAGCTCATCTGTCATTAAATTGGATTTTATAGCTATATGTATGCTTAACTTCTGTTTTACAGCCTTTTAGAAACTGTTATTTAGAACTGTGTGATTATATCATATTTTCGTATTAGTTTCCCATGTTCGACTATAGCTTTAAACTAACTTATTTGGACCATATGTCAGATGTGTTCGTTCATTTATAACCTTAGGGTATAAATATTAGGTATGATTCGAGGGGGAAAATTGTTTTGTTGTTTAATGAATATAAAATAATGTTTTTTGGATTTTGACACCAAAAACGACGTTTTTAGATGGTTTTCTGGCGGAATCAATATAATTTCTGCAATCTGTCGTGTGTAACTTCGAGTAATTTAACCCTATTCCCTTGTTACCTCTATTCCTGGTGCGTATACTTTGCGTTCTTGGTCGACCTTGGACGAAAGGCTGAGGAGCGCCATTGACACCTTCTGGTAGATTTATAAAAAACCAACATTGCTGACAGAAAAAGCTGTTGACCATTCTTCTTTCGGGAGTAAAATAGTTTGAATAACAACCGCTTCATTATAATTTCGGCTAACCTTCGATATCGTGGAATACAAATATCTTTATCATAATCGCTTAAAACTCGATGCCGTGTTATGCAGGTATTCGATTAGTAAAATTTAATATCACTTCAATCCATGTCGTGTAGTACAAATATGAAACTATACATTCGCATCATCTCTTGAGAATTCTTATTTTGACACCTGTGGAAACGTGACAACAATAAAATAGCACTTACTAATTTTGTTATTACAACGTTTACAACAATTATACCAATATAATTGGACTGGTGCTTAGATGCATAAAATTTAGTTTTAAAAAGTGATTTGGACGTTGCAAACAGTCCTGTGGACGAAATCATTTTAATCGATTAAAATCATGTTAATTCAAATTATTTGATTCGTTTACTTTAATTTTTTTACTGTTTGTGTATGAAACCCAATTAATTTCAATTTATGTATAACATTTGCTTCCTAGTGATGCCATTCGCATCAAGCATTTTCGAGTGTTTTTATAGTAGCGACGTAACGACCACAGGGTCATTGATAAGTACATAGTTGTGATCTAGATACCCGAAAACGCCATTTATTTGTAAAGTGTTGCAATATTAGCTGTTTCTTAACTATGTCAGTCTCTGCGTAGACTAAGATAGCATTTGCAAGGTATCTTCATTTTTTCGGAGCATTCTCAGAATTACTGCTCATTCTCTCATGGATTTTTATAGTTCTTTCCTTCTCCTCTAGGTATTAAAGAGTGTTCGCGCTGATGACTCCAGGCGCCACCATATTGATTCCTTTAACTGTTTCTTTAGTCTGCTTTTGCAAATACCGGTGACGGTAATTGGATAACGCAATCCCTCCTGCGCTGAGCTGATGGACTTTTAGTAAACAGGTATATTGAGTTCAATTGTGATTTTGGGACATTTTGATACTAGCACCTCCTTATAGGTTATAGTTGCAAATTAGTGACTGATGTAAATTACTTAGCTAATTGACAGTTAATTTGTGCAAACTATTGACAAGAATGTGCAAAATTAAAAAAAGTGCATTTTACAACCATTGCTTTATTCGTCACCAACTACAAAGTGCAACACTATACCTCTTCTTCATTTGGGGGAAGACTGTAACCTCTTGCTTGATACTGGAGAATGTAACTTATTTGATTAAGGTCCCAAGATTGTACAGATCCAGAACAAAATATTAAAAATACTATTCCGCCAAATATATAAATAATTCCATTTACAGTCAATATTAACATCCAAGCCTTAAATTCATCCTAAAATTCAAAATTTTATTTTACATCTAAAAGTTTAAATAAAATACTTACAGCACATGTAGTCAATATAAATCCAACAACAAAGGGCATAATAACTCCCGAAATCGTAAGAACAGGTTCCATAAAACCATACATATTATGTGCAAAGTTAGGACCTATATCACTAAGGTTCGCTCGACCACCTCTGATAAATGCTCCATTTAAACCAAAAATAGCAGTCATTATAATTATGTTATTTAATGGATCACAGATTTTATCTAACAATGCTAACTGCAGGACACCCGGTAAAATATGAGCTGAAAAATAATTATATTATTATTGGTAAAGTTTATAATAGTTTATTTATTTTCAAGAGGGACGAATCGTTCACAATAATATCGGATGACTCATGAAGATGCTGTTCTTTAAAACCTATCGATGCATACCAACATACATATTTCAAATACCTATGAATTTGTAAGTTGGGTTGCATTTTGAGATTTTAAAATGCGTCATCTTACGTAAATCACATTGTATACTGAGGAAATAATCTATAAAACATTAATTAAAATAAATAGTTTTCTCATATCATCCCAAACTACTCTACCTAAATACCTGGTGGAAGAAACGACGTGAAAATGGTCAAGATATAACTTTTGTGGATTGGCAACATAAGAACCAGAACAGACTCGGAGGGCTTCAATCCGTTGTATTCAACGAATTCTGGAAGTTTCACTCATTCATCAATTATTGAAGAAGAACGATCTGAACAGTATCAAAGAAATCTAGATACAAAACAGAATACAATCGTGCCCCGGGGCAGGGTATAATTCATGCCAACTATTTTATTTATAGAATGTTTTAGCTAAACTAAATGATATTTATAAAATCTTAGTCTAAGCAGAGCTGAAAACATTGGGCTAACTAATCTTCAACATGGGCAAAGATATGTTTGATATCCGTTGTCAAATATTACCTGCAAAGACTGACGTCAACACCGATAAAACTTGATCTAAACTGATCGCCATGACACGCAGTCAATGTAATCAAACCATAAACATATTTTACTTAAAGACACCTTCAGCAGTGGACTGATATCATAATCAATACATGCAGAGTAAAACCAAAGTATCAACGAAGCAACTTTGGTCTCAAAATAGAAAAATCATATAACAGAGTGCCCCGAGATATGTCGTAAACTCTAAAAATCTTGTTTACACTTCTTTTTTATAGTCAACGGGCTCCTGGACACAATGAAGCATTAATAACGTACGCACTCTACAGGGTGCCCACAAAATACGGTGTATTAGGTTAACAACAGATACACCTTGGTATGCACGACAAAAAACGCTTATAAACCATGTGTCTAAATTCCATAGTTTTCGAAGTATTTGCAATTAAAGTTTTCAGTCCACCCCTACTTTTGACTTGGTCTACATTAATTGACTGGTCAACGCATACGATTTCACACATCTCATGTTGTGTCGTAATTACTGTTTAAAATTTCTAGTAACCTTTTAATAGTGCATGAGATTTTGGTACATTTGCATTATTGAAAAGTAAAACATTTCTTGAATAACTTTACCTTTAAAGTATTTTTGCAATGTTTTAAGCAGTTTTAGCACGATACTAAAAACTTATAGACAATCTTTGTGCCTTAATAAAAAATTTTAAACGTAAATTGCATTTGATAAATATCCTAGTATATCCTATTATTTGAAATCAATTATATTGTGTATAATTTAAATTTTAAAATAGTCCACAATCAGAATAGTAAATAAATTTCAAACAAATTTGACGTAATTTGTAAGCAATAATACAAATTAATGCATCAAACAGGCTTTAACTTTATACAACCTACTAAAATTAATACTTAGTCAATTTAAATATTTAACAAATAACTTTTTTAATAATTAATTCAAAAATAATTTTTAATTAATAAGCAATAGTTTTAAAGAAAAAAGCGAATTTAGGACATTTGAAATAATGCGTTCTATTATTTTTTTATTAAAACAGCTGAAAATGTACATGAATAGTAAAAGTAATATATTTGTAAATAGAAAGAACGTGTTGTTTGTGTTTTTAATTACATTTCGCAGTAAAGCATATACAGGGCTGTATCCATGATAGATTTCCATGCGGAAATTTACAAAAATGTTTTTTTAATTATATTAAGAAGTTTTACAAATTAGTGTTCCAAAGGACCTGGATACACATGTGTTAAATAATGCTCTTATATCCCGGACATCCTGTATATGTAAATAACTAAGCATCGTAACAAAGTAAGAAGTACTGTGAAATAAATAAAATATGTAGAAGAAGCATTAAATAGACTAAAAATAAAATCAAGCATATCAGACAAGTCCATAAGGGCAATTAAAAGGACCAGATTAAAGAGAGTATGAATTGAAATAGGAAAAAGTAATTGTGGTAAACTCAAATTGCACACTTCTAAAACGAAATTGCTTAAGAAAAAAAAATCATACATTTTTGACATTTATCAGAATAAGGATATATTTTACTGTCCTTTTTCTTCTATTTCGTAGGATACGCTCGTATTTAAGTAAAACATATCGTAGTTGCTATTTGATTTTCCCATATTCCTCAAAAATTACAAACATTTTGGAAAACTATTGGACAACTACTTTATAGCTGTATCATTCGTTGCCTCTTTTTGAAATCAACAGTGTTGAAATTTGAAAGGTATATAAACAACTATAAAAGTCAGAAAAATCGTGATTATTATTTTTGTACAATTTAGAATGGATTTCGGTTTTAAACAGTTTCATAAAGAAGTAAAAATCCTCTGCAACTTTCTTCGGAATAGTTTCCATCACACAAGGATCGCCATAAGCCAACGTCACCGCCATCTTTCCAAATATAACAACGATAGTCACGTATAACATAATAGGAAACTGACTGGGAAAATTAATCAAGTAAAGAACAGGAAATTTTTTGATAGCTTATAAAAATTCTATTGTATTATGTAATTCTAAAATCATATAAGAGGTATATGGCGTAAAGTTAAACATACTTATTGATTACATTCCTCGCCATGAGTAATTTACCTTATAAATGTTTACGTGATTCATAGTATTTGTAAAATAATTCTTAAACAATGAAATCATTACTTATAACTGTTGCAATAACTTGTTGATAATAGAAATAACTTACAAAAAAATGTAAAGATTCTTCGAATATTAACCACAGATAAATAACCATCATGGAAATTCAATTTAATCCAAAATACACACACTATGGTACACAATAATCTGACTAAAACCGGTAATGCAGAAATTGCTGCCGCCTTAAAACATATTAGTACAGTTTATTTATCTAACTGTATACTGTCACCTACGTCAGATACATCGAAGCCAGACATGCGGTTAAAATACAAAGGCATGTATTCTATATAAAAAGAAGCATTCCAAAAATGTGTAAATTGTAGAACGAAAAGAGCTTTAAACGGCAAAGAATAAATAGCGGACTTCCATGGAATGTTATCATTTACAATCTGTTAAAATAAATTTATTAGAATAATTTATAGATATGTATTTGAATTGCTACTTACCTTGAAAAGATCACAAAATCCCCTTTCGAAACATATATCAATAATTTCCTCTTGAGTAACAAATTTATTTTTAGTAGGATAATCCGTCATTAAAGCCATCCAAATTATAGACCACAGTATACCAAGAATGGCTATCGAAGTAGTAATCCAATATACATTCAAATATTTTAACATGTAGCCACTTATTAATAATGTTACCATGCTACCAACATTAGAACCTACCTTATAATTTTTCAATATTAACTTTGTAGGGAACAAGAACAAATTATTAATATAAGCAGTTAAAAAAGCTACAGTCGTCGAACTTAGTAGTTGACTGTATTTGGGCGTAGATCACATCAAGATTCAATCAATTCGCTAGTATAATTTCAAGACATAGTATACGTGTGAAGAATCTAAAACAAAGAAAGAGAGAGAAAGAGAGCGCCAGTCGGTTGCTAAAAAAAAATTCCACAATCAATCCTGAGGTCAAAATCGCCATCGGTCTTCAGGTATAAATTAATTAGATCCAATAATTGTAGACTGCAGAAAAATAAAATTTAAAATAATAAACCAAATAGAGTCGCAACACTATTGTTATCAAAGTGAGATTTAAAATATTTAACAACCGGTTTCAACAAAATAAATTTAAAGTAAATATCATTGGGTTATTATTTTGAGTACCGTTTTTCTATGCACATATACCTATGTGATTTTTTTACTACAGTCTACAACTTATGTATCTAATTAATTTAATCCTGAAGACCGATATAGGTTTCTTAAGTAGTTACAACCAACTGACACCCTTTCTTCCCCCCTTCTTTTCACTTATATCTTCGCGCCTGTGCTACGTTTTGAAACCAAACTGCTTAACCTTGTGTTGATCTACGTGTAAACACCTTTTAATTTGTCGCAACCTTTATAAAAAGCTTATACATTTTGATCGATTTTAATTAATCAACTTTTTAGATGCATCTCGTATGTGTTGTGACACATCGTTTTTCATAACGACAGTTAGATATGAAGGTCATTTTAAATATTTTTAATTTAATATAAATCAATTCCTTGTTTCCGTTTTATATTAAGAAATTAACATTAAGTGAAATGTAGGTTTCCTGAATTCCGTTATTACGTGAATCTTCCAATACTACCGGGAAACTAAACGACGGTCCATACACTGGAAATTGCTAGATTCTCCGAGAATAAATTAAGCCCAAATGAGCAAATTGAAGTTTAAAACAATTGTTTTTTTTCGACGTTAGGTTAATTAATCAGCATTATGTAGAAATTTTTAAGAAATTGAGAAAGCGAGTCCGGAAGAAGAGACCTTACTTGTGGATAAATGGATAGATGTATCACGATAACACTCCAAGAACATTACCATCTTCCATACTCACTTGATCTGCACCATGCAACTTCTTTTTATTTCCCAAGATAAAGAGTAGGCTTAGGGGTACTCATTTCGAAAGCATTAAAGATGGAAAGAAGAAACCGGCAAAACTACTTACGATACTGGTGGCTGATGAGCTGCACTGTTTCCACCAATACGCATGGAAGAATTTTTCTAATTCAGTTGAAAAACCTCAGAAAATTTAAAATGTGCATATTTAATTTGGTAATTATTTACTACAGGGGACCATCCTCAAATAACTTTGACATTGACATATGTTATCAAGGGTATCGCCGTGAGTAACCTCTAACAAGTTTTAGCCGCCGCTCGCCCTTCGTTAATATTCATATATTCATAAAAGAACTAAATATTTCGTCACGTACAGCAGTTGGCTGGATAAACTTTTGTAGAGAGGTAATTTTATTTAATTACATTCAAGATAATATTTAATGATAACAATCTGTCTTCTTAGCTTATGAATGAATGGTTGATAAATAACCAAAGCCAAATTAGTGGAGAACGAATTATTGTCGAAATTGATCATGAATAAACTTTTTCCATTATAACTTTTCATCGAAGGGCGAGCGACAGCTAAAACTTGTTGGAGGTTACTCAGGGCCATGCCCTTACTGAAAATGTAAATGAATAAATCAAGTAAAAATATGAAAAACAGTACTGAAAAATTTTTATTTTTCACAAACTTTTTATGATTATAACTTTTTAACGAGGGGCGAGCGACGGCTAAAACTTATTGAAGGTTACTCAGGCCCATACCTTTGATAACATATGTCAAGGTCAAAGTTATTGGAGAATGTCCCCTATAGTAAATAATTACTTTTAACTTTGTTGACTTGAATTATGGAGATAATTTATTTAATACTTACATTATTTTTAATGTATGAAAAATTGACATTTAACAACTTAATTAGGGAAAGAAACTTTAGTAAACAACAAATGTGAAGTTTTAGAAAATTTCTGTGGTTTTCATTTCAGCTTTAGTTCACAAATTTCTTCTTTTTAGATCTCGCAGAGCGTAAAAACAGTTTACTGGTTTTTTTGTACTTTGGCTGTATAGTCTGATGTAACATACTATTTACTTTTGCTATTTTATGGCAGAGTCATCTAGTATTGAATTATAGGAGGTAATATTAAAATAAAGATAAAGGGATATCCTATAAAGTGTGAGGTTTAAATTCTAAATAGAATATCTACTTGAGTGAAAAGCCATAAAACCGCATGTTCAAATTTAAACAAATATATTAACATTTGCAAGGCTAGTCACCACTAAAATCACATAACCTTACATAAAAATGTAGGCAGACGAACAATAAAGTTTTGCATTTTCAAATGGCGCGCACAGTCACGCAAGTGGCCCCTACATTTTTATGTAAGGTTATGCGATTTTGGTGGTGACTAGCCTTGCAAATGTTCATATATTTGTTTAAATTTGAACTCGCAATTATATGGCTTTTCACTCATGTAGGTGTTCTATTCATTTAGAATTTAAACTCACACTTTGTAGGATATCTCTCCATCTTCATTTTAATACTATTTTCTGTTTTTCTTTGCTTCCATAACTTTCATTTAAAGTATAACCAAATTATAAATTACATTGTAAACCCAAAACGTATTCTAATGTACTTGCACTATAGTGTCCTATTCATAATAAACATATTGTGACGTCATGTGCATTATAAATTCGCAAATCCGTTTTACCTTAACCAAACATTTGGTATTTTAGGGTTATTGACGTTTATTTTGCAAATATATGTTGTGTTATTGAATAAATGTGTAATTTCAGACAATTTTAAGTAAAATACAAAATTTGTGCAAGTAGCAAATTAACGTAAATAATTAAATTGTAACTTACCAAAAAGAGCTATCACAAAGAAACTTTTATTACGAAGTGGACGCCAATAAATAATCAAAATATTTAGTAGAGGTAATAATATCCCCTAAAATGAAACCACATATGAAATCTTAAAAATAAATTAACGGACCATACCGCAGCTAATCCAATAAAAAATCTCATAACTATTAAAAATATTACGCTGTTTTGATAAGTCAAAACAGTTAAAGAAGTTAAAATGGCACTTATCAGTATAGAACATCCAATTATTCTAGTAGCACCTACAGTTGCTTCCAGTAAATGAGAAATAAAAATGGACATGCAGTAACCTAAATTATAAACACTAAATATTGACGCTATTGTAAAATGATTTAGATTCCTAAGTGTTCCCAAATAATTAAAAATGGATTTGACGGGTTTTTGCGTATAATTTTGAACACAAAATTTACGATCATTATTATGTATTGTCGAAACTGCTGCTAATTCAACCATGATGACGCTTAAATTAACTTTGATCATAAAAGAAATACAAGTGCCAAGAAACATCAAAGCCGCTACCTAAAATGTAATTAAGAAGTAAAAGAAATTACTCAAAGAAATTATACCCAAAATTTAACTCGAATGTGGCAAATTGTCATTTTCTTAAAATTGCTTCTAACCTAAGATTTTATGACACATAATAGCTTCACTATAACTAGATTGTCCTCCTAAATTTTGAACTTCAAGGGCATCTTGATTTGAATAAATAACTACCTATTTGTTAAAATTTTACTAAAATTACGAATACATTTTATTTATACTTGCCTCGTCGGATAATTTGTTTCCATACCTGAGAAACCAATTTTGCGACCCAAACTGTTTATAATTATCTTCGGAGTTACAGTGCCATCTTAAACAAAGTTAGGTAAACGTTCACATATATTAAAATATCTTTTGAAATAGATGCTAGAACAATTCGCTCGAATAACAAGTATACCCAAGATATTAAAAATTTACAAAGAAGTGAATTGTAAATCGCATGAAGCACATTTTACTAGTAGTATGGAAACTTTAGAACATTCTTTCTCTCTTTAATATAAAGCAGAGAAGCATTTTCCTTTATAAAATGTTCGCTAATTTACTTATAAGCCCTGCACATTAATGATTTATTTATTCGATTGCTCTGAAATAAATGTAACGTTATAATACGTGTACCATGTGATCATTTAAATTTCAGTTCCCAGTGAGTTGTGAAAAAAATGCTTAATCCATTCTCAATAATAATTATGTCAAATTGACAGTTTGAATTTGTCATATTTTACAGAACATTTTCGAGAATTTAAACCGAAGAATTCACAAATGCGTCGAATGCAATTGTCATCATTTCGTACATTTATTATAAATATTGTAAATAAATTTCCTATTTTAATTTAATAATAAAGTTCTTCGCACCAAATTTGTTGACATATAATTTGC
>JAHWXV010485355.1:0-11366 GCA_024586415.1 Phrixothrix hirtus | reverse complement strand
TTATTACATCATTATTATGAGTAATATTCTTGAATATTCTATTTCTATTGTTCTAGAATTTATCTTTCCTATATAAACAGCAGATTAAATTCTCTTAGTTAGTTGTTGTTAGAATCTTGTACTGTACGTTACTGATATAAATATAAGTATACATAAATAGAATTATAAATGTTGCTGCTAGTGGTTTGTGAAATAAATATTTAAAATAAATTAGTGTATATAGTCACTTGTAAATAATTATAATTTTAGTTTGATTATACTATATTTCATATAGAGTAAGAGAAAGTAAAAAACACATTAAAGATCACTTCTTTTGAAACTTTTAAATATTAGTAATTAAATAAATACAAATAAAAAATATTGAAGGATGTTTTGAAGTAAAATGTGCATATGCGTGATGTAATAATCCAATGTGGCTCAAACCGATTAATATAATTTTTAAACATTAACAATTATACCAATATAAATGTCAAAATTCAATATGGCACCTACCTCCTAACCGTTTTTCCGCATTCCAAAATGCATATACATACGAGATACTTTATGCTAACAATACTTTTCAGTGATGACACTTTTAGAACATGCGCAATACGATAGCAATTTCCCAATATGTCTTGCAAAAAAACCCATAAATAAATGAATCATAAAATGTTTTGCTGGATAGAGACAGAAAAGGAAATATATCTTCATCTCATTTCTAACAATATATAAATTGAACTATTAAGTTAGCAATTCTCTTCAGTTGTAGTATATATACAAAGAACTCTAGAGAAGCAAGGCTACTCGCTTGCTTTAATAAGGCATGTTAACTTTTACTGCATTAGTCTTTTATTTTTTATTAGGCAATTTATCTTTATAGATACTTGTTGAGCCAAACTTGAAATTATTCAAATGTTGCAGTGTTATACAACAGAAGGATACATGGTCCCAAAGCAATTAGTTCAGCAACACTAACATGTATGACATCTGAGCAATTGCTCCCTTCAATCAGCAACTTTCTATATAAACATTTTAGATTTTAAAAATTATTAAAGATGTTAAATGTTATTAGCAAACCATTTATAAAATCTTAAGTTTAAAAAACATTTGAAGTACACATTATGCTCTATTTAAATTTAAAAACACAGTTTTCCATCTACTTCAATAGTAATTTAATAAATTTTGTCACTATATATTATAATCAATTCAATTTTACATTTTGAAAATAATCATTAATAAGTATATTTATTTAAAGTTAAATTTACACATTTTATCAAATTAGAATACGTAATTAAAAATATTTTTATTTATAGGAATGTATACTTTGAATTATCAACCCATATTAATATTATAATACAGGTGTGTGTTTAATTGATTTATATTAAAAAAAATTGCATTTAGTTAGATTTTAAAAGTATATTTATATAGAAATATATAATAAATTAAATATCGGACAAACTATTTATTGACCTAATTAATTGTTCCATGTTGTTTAAGATTCAAACTGCATATGTAAAATTTGATGAAAATACTTGCATATAGAGAAATATTTGTAACAAAGAGGGTATAATTTTATGCATTCCAAAGTAATTATTTTACTAATATTGAAGTATGACGTTTGAAAAATTTCCCCATTAATTGTTTTTTAAAAGGAAGAAAAAAGATATTTATATTAGATATATGCAGGATAGAAAGAGATGTTAGGAATGTGGTTTTGCATATAGTTATTACAATTTTTTTATGTTGAATTAAATCGATTTATATTTTCATGAAATAGTCGATAATGTTCTATGTTTTAATTTTTTAAACTGTTTTATCAAAAATATGTAGATTACGGCTTATTTTCAATATTTTTTTCCATTTCCTTCACCACTACATAGACTTTTGTGACTAAATACAAATATTTAAACATTCAATTTTGAAATTAGTTTTGTAGTTTAATAAATCTAAGTTTGCAATTTTATTTTATCACTGTGTTCATTTCCGCCTATTAATTTTTATCTAACTTACTATGTGAATAAAAGTTATTACATGTTTACTTTGCAAAAATACATAAGAAACTGTGTTATAAAGAATATCTTTTCTGTAAAAACCAAAATAAATTTAAAATTAGGTCATAATATCATATTGCTGACATATTTACTAGATTGTTACCAATTTAGGTAAATTATTTTGTTGTCTAGATAAAGTTGTCAGTGAAATAAATTAATAGGTAAGTAAATAAATAAATACTCCCCTTTCAACAATTGAGTAGTTGGTAATTTAATGATAAATTCGATAATATTTTAAGAGTTTATATGAATTATCAAGCCTATAAACATATTTTGTTTGTTTTACCACATTATAAATATTTCAAGAGAAAATTTTTCTTTCTAATCTAATTGGTCTGGTATAAATATTACTTTGCTAAGTTTAAAAAATGCAATTTCTGATATTTATATACCACTGTCCGGTGACTTTTACGAGTAACTGTATGTATTCTACCTGATTCAACCTTTCTCTTTCCATCATAAGCAGCTTAATTGGCCCCTTTTATATCAAGATCAGATTTACAATAATATTTATTGCTAGTAAGAAAATGATGAAACATTTGGCAATATTTAATGATTTATTAAATAATATAGTTACAATTAATGGGTAGGCAACTTTAACAACTTACATGTGTTTATGTTGGATTATAAAAGCAAGCCTTAAGGCTCCTCAGCACTAGATTAGGCAACCCAAAATACAATAATCAATATGATTAGTTTTGAATAGTTGCAATTAAAATTTTTAAAAAAGAATTTTGTGGCGGCCTATGGAATAGTGAATTTATAAACAATAGTTTTATCCACATTTTTTAATTAATTACGGAAGCGTAATATTTAAAAAAATGGTATTTAGCATTTTTTCAATATTAATTAAAAAATATGAATAAAACTTGTTTATAAATTCATATTATTCCACAGGGCACTATGAAACACTTTTTTAAAAATTTTAATTACAGCTGTTAAAAACCAATAATATTTGATTATTGCATTTTGGGTTGCCTAAACCATTGATTTTATATATAATTTTATATAAAATCAATGCCTAAACTAATGAAGAAGAGCCTGAAGGGCCCAATACTAAATTTTACCTCAATAGCAAAATAGCTCACAAGCAATGACAGATTTTCTTGTGGAATTTTTGCAGTTGAAATAATACTTGTGATTTTTATGGATACACAAAGTATATATAACACATGGAGCTGGCTAAGCATTTTATTTTTCTAATGCTTCATTTTATGAAAATGATGGATTACAACCCTATAACAGGCAGTTTTGTTATGAGTTTATAACCAAATTACGACTTATTTGTGAACACTGATGGATTTATTTCTTAGATTTTTCATAAAATACTTGATATTTACTTAAATAATTAAAAACTGTTTAAAAATTAATCAAAAGGAAAAGTAAAATACGCAACACAATTTACAACAAACATGATTTGTGATGGTTTCTCTAGACTATTATTTTAAGTGTTATTGACAATATGTGAGTTATTGTCATAAAAAAATAGATTTTAGGTTTGAAAATAAGTACTTGAAATTTTAAAGGCATTGTAATAATTTATTGAAAATTAAAGATTTTGAATATACTCGTAGTTATAAGTATGTAGATCTATTTTTACTTACAAATTTAACATCTACGTCGTTTTTACAAATTATTTTTAGATATTTGTGTAAAATATTTAACTAATTTCTGTAATGTTTTAAGAACCAAAGAAAATACATTCTTAAATACAAGGAGTACAGCTGAATAACTATATTTGTTCCAAGTTTTTCAATTTCATAAATATGTAGTTATAAAGAAAAAAGAAGTCTTGTAGACTATTTATTAACTACTGCTCAAATGAATTATGGTTTTACTTCTAAAGAGACCCAAAATTTTGCATATTGGTATATCTTACAACATGACAAGAAAATTTTGAAAAATAGGAGAAAAGAAATGGTATCATATGAATGGCTACATGACTTTATGTACAGAAACAAAAATTTGTCTTTGTGTATACCTGAACCAACAAGGACATACTATGGGAGAATTTTATAATCATCTTTGCTAAGTTCTAAGCAGGCACCACTTTAAACCACAGTCAATATATAATTGTGATAAAGTATATTTGCACCATTTTACAAATTATGCTAATTGTAATAAAAATGATCATCTTGTTGATATATGATAATAACTAGAGCCTTATTAATGATTCCTCCACACACAAGCCATCGATTACAGATTTTAGATATGGCCATATATGGTCCATTTAAAACATTTATAAAAACTCCTTTAATCCTTTAAATATAACAAGAGGATTTTTAAAAACCGGTATTTATCCCTTTAATACCCATGTGTTTTCTGAACAGGAGTTTTCAAATTCAAAAATTACAAATAACCCAAATCCCAGAATGTCACGGGAGGATATATCAGAGCCATCATCAATAGTTTTAGATAACAGAGAACTTACATCTGAACCAACAGCTGGCCCTTCTTGTCCTTACTAAACCCCAGAAGAAATAAAGCCACTGCTACAAGTGCCTCCTAGGAAAAAAATGATCACCTGGTAAAAAACCTACCAAAGCCAAAATTGTTACTGACATACCTAATATAGAAGAAATAAAAGCAGAGCACACAAAATGGACAAAACAGAGAAATAAGAAGAACTTTAAGAAAAATCTTACAGACATGGTTTAAAATCAATAACCTAAAAAAGGATAGGAAAAAAAAGAAACAAAACATAACAGAAGACTCTGAAGAAGAAAATGGACTAAGTTCATCATTATCTGATGAATTAACTGACACTGAAGAACAAAAAGAGCAAAATTCAGGAAGAACATTTTAATATGTTTCGTATCTAAGCAGACATTGAAACACTATATGGGGCAAGTTTTGCAAATAGTTCGACAGAAAATATTTAGGACATTTTATGAGGTGTTACAAATCTGCATATCACTTTGTTTATCCCGATGTTCTCGATCAACCCCTCATTTTTACAGATGTTGATAAACTACCACCAGCACATTTTATGGCTAGAACTGCAAAGTAGAAAACTAGTATTTCCAATAAATTTTAAAAAGTACGATAATATATCTTAACAATATTTTTGTTCGTTTTCTGCGTAAATGTCTCTTTATTTCAGCTAAATTAGTTTTACTGGTAATTGTATATTTTTATAGCATATTAAAACTCCTGTATAATGTATCAAGCCTCCTGCATAATGGGAGGGTTGATACAACCTTTTTTAAGGGATGGATTTTAAAATCTGCTTCATTCTATACTTATGTTCTATATAATATGTATTTTAACATAAAACTTTCAAGTCACATAAATACTCCTAAACATTGGGTTTATATTTATATGTATCAAACCTCCCTAGGTTCACCTATGTAAATTGGAATATACTCGGTTTTCGTGTTTTTTAGAACAGTATGTAACTATAATTATTTAATTACTTGTAGGTATTCAAATTAATATTACAACAACAGCTGTTTTTCCATCGCTATGTATAAGTTTTGTGATTATACTTATCTTTCCTACATTTATTAAGGGATACAATTGATTTTTTACAATTAAACTGTTTTATACTTCTTGTGTTTCAAATATCGAAATACAGTGAAACTGTATAAGGCGGAACCTGGAAAAAACAGAATCCTGCTTATTCCGGAAAATATGTACAGTCCCGTGAAAATTATAAGGAAAATACATAGGCTAATCCGGAAACAGCTTAACGCGAACACGGAAAGGAAATATAGGTCTGATGGAATAAATTTAACCTGAAAAATACAGAAAATTGTGTTACTCTAGTGCATATATCTGCATACGTAGTGTAAATAATATCTATGCTTTCAACATGCATAAATTTGTATGTATTTCTTAGAAGGAATTAAAAATATTTTTGTATATTAAATTTAACCATAGGACTTTTTAATGTTATTAACAAACTTCAAAAAGGACTTACTTATTCATACTATTCTGCTAAAACGCAGAATTAACAATTCTTGAAATGACTCACATGCACTTTCAGTACGTGTGTATATTGTGCAATTTATTGATGCGGTTACAAATATTCTCATAGTGTCACGCCCGTGAATAAATAAATTGTTTTAATTTTCTAAATCATCTTAATATTGTTATTTTTAACTAGATTTTGTGTTTTTTTTTAAATAAAAAAGAATCACATATATATAACACTTACACTTAAAGAAAAAATTAATTTAATAAAAGCCCACGAAACTGAAGGTTTAAGCGCTAAGCAACTCACTGTTAAATTTAACTACGGAAAAACACAAGTGTATGATTCCACAAATGTGAAATGCAAAACTTTAAAAAATGTCCATATACATGAAATAAAACATTTAAAATATAATGTGATAAAACCTAATTAATAAATGCTTTATGCAAACCAAAAAATTTATTTAGCGTCATTCTAGGCCACTTGTATGTATGTGCTTAAAAAAATGTAAATCTGTTTAAAACGAAAACCTATGTAAAACGGAAAAATTTCCGTTGGGATTCCAATTTAGACAGTTTTCACTGTACTTTACTTATAAAGTATGAAGAGTTTTGACATTCTTTAAATTAAGTAAATTATAAAATTTATCATAGACTTGAAATGCTGTGGTTATAGTTTGCAATTGTGTAATTAATCTCGTCCTCATTTTTATTTTGAAAATTTGTCCAAATAAAGTCTTCTTAAAGTTTAGACCAAGAAATGCATTGATGCAATTGAATTACTATTTATGTCATATCCTTAGGATTATTGGAAAACATACCCATGAGTCATTCTTCAGTATTTGATATTGATGAGGTTTCTAAAATATCCCCTGTTTTACAATTTCTATAATCCTAATAAAATTTCATTAAAGTAGTATCAAATATTCTTCGTGAGTTACATTACAATTTGAACTAGAATGTGAATGAGATTTTCCTACAAAAATTGTAAAACCATAAAAGTCAGTATTCTGATGTCTTTTCTTCAGATTTCCCAGGGTACCCTTGGATTTACTTTATAAAAACTATTAATATTTCAAACTCCACCACTCTAAAAGATTAATCTTTGTTAATACTGTACACTAACAAAATAAATATCAAAAAAAGCAAAACATTTGTATTTTTTTTCTGTCCTTTGAATCACAGTCTCTTCCTCGGGTATTTTTTCAAGCTCAAAATCACTTGTAAAATCACAAAAATAGGTACTCTCAACATAGGTTGCAATAGTTTTATGGTTGAGTTTATTGTTGGAAACAAAATTTAGATTTGTTTCCTAGTACAAATAACAGTTGACCATGTTATTGTTTGAAGTTAGATTATGTGTCTATAAATGTTAGCAGTTTTCTGGTACACATAAATTAATTTTTTTGCAACTGTTACCTGTTTAATAATCATATCACAAAATATTCATATGCTATAATTGTATAAATACCTCGTTACAAATATTTAAACAGAATGATTTGCTTTTATTTTGAACTTTGGGTAAATTTGTCTCTCCTCTGGGGTATCTCCTTTATGTGTATGCCATGCGAGAGACAACCATACCAGAGAAAAGATTGCTAATAGTTCTTATTGTTGATGCTTCATGGAATTTTTTCAAATTTTTTCAAACAGGAGAAATCTAAATACTAGTATGTGGATATGTGCTTTGGAAGTGTGAGGACCATGGAGAAATCTTTATCCAATTTCTAAACGCATGCAACAATACTGCTACATCTTTTAAGGTACATGATAAAAACAAAGAACTTGTACAGGTAGAAGACATAATTCAAAGTCTTCCTCAATGTAGTCTAGCAGCCAATCATGATACAGTTTCTCAAGTTTCAAACGCCATGGAATATTTTTGAGAAGTAATTTTCTGTCATTATTTAACATATTTTTCAAAGCTGATGATTTTTTTATTTATTTACTTTGACAATTGTTTCTTTTGTGATGATTCAATAAAACTGAACCCCATAGGGCTTTAGAACTGATTAGGATTTTGATCGTGAGATATAGGTAGTTTCACTATTTATGATGCTGATTTTTATCTTATAATAACTAAATATATTCCCTGATCTAACCAGAAGTTTGTTTATGTTCAAATTTATATAGAGAGAATATTAAGTTTTAAACATAATTTGTAAGTATTTAGGGGTAAAAGACGAAATTCTGATCACAAAATGACAAACACTTATAACTTTTGTAAATACATATAAGAGGTATTTAAGAAATTTAAACATAATAACAAAATAAGATTATTCAAGAACTACCATAGAAAAATTATATATTAGTATCCCGGGAAAGGTAGAAACCATTTTAAAAAAATTGATTTGATTGCCATTGACCGCACAGTGGCAATGGCAGTCATACCTTACATTACATTTACTAAACTAAAAAAAATAAAAAAATAGCATTTTGTTTATGTCAATTAACTTTAACACAATAATCACAAATATATCCTTTGGCTATTGCTTCCCACAAACAGTCAGTGCACCAATGCTCTTAATTCCTGCCAAAATCTTTTCATAAGATGCACTTATTCTTATTTGGATTATTACTATCCAAGATGTCCAATATCTACATCCTCAGAAGAGCTACTGTCCTGCGAATTCTTATGTTTAGCTGTATTAGTTTTTATTATCTGTTTATTGGTTTTCTTATAGTCACTTTATTAGGAACTTCTTTAGTCTTTGCTTTCTTATTTTCTTTTTCTTCTAAAATGTTCTTCATCACAGTATTAACATAAGTAAGATATAATAATGGCCAATTTACTGACATTTCCACTAAAAGTAATTTTTTGTTCATTTAATACTGAAGATATTAAATAAAACAAATACTTCAAAGTGACTGATTCTAGCATTAAATAGAAAGTTCCATAATTAATTATTTAATTAAATGCATAATTAGAATAGTTATTAATCATGAACACCTTAACAACTAATTCGACAAATATTATATCAACAATATGAAAAAACAATAAACATCCATCCTCTCTACATGAAAAATGCAAACTGATTGAGTATATCCATATACGTATGTATGACACCTCCTTGCCTCATTACCCATAAAAGTTTCAATGTGTGTGTGTGTGTGTGTAATAGTTTCTAAGATATGTTACTGACCAGCATTACCCTTTATTCCGATATATTTGATATGTCAAATAATTTTAAATGAAAAATATATTTGGTTTTGTAACATTAGTTGTGTTTGTTTTTGGACACTATAATTGATATATTTAATAAGTGCCATGAATTATTTATCTAACATATTTTTAATGTTTAATACCACTTCTCTGGTCAAATTATCACTATTCTATCTTTTGTGGCATTCCTTGTTTCCTCTGGAATTCATAAAGTATGTAATATACATTAAAGTCTCTGACCCACCCGTAAATAACATTAAAAATCTGTTGTAAAGCATCACACTACTTTCTCCTACCCATTTTAAATTTAATTTGAAATTAATTGACATATTCACCGACAGTGTAAACTTTTAAATTAATTTCGAAGCATAAATAATTCATTCATTTATAAGTTTCTGTATAGGTTCAGTGCTTTTATAAGTATTTTTTATTTTATTTTAAATTTTAATTATTTATTATATTCGTTGATGGCATATTGGTTTATGTTGCATAGGTTGTTTTTTATTTAAATTATGCAATGTCGAATTCCATTTAATTAAATTTTGCATGTTAGCATCATTTTAGAAGAATATCTGTTTATTGGTTTTTATATTTCTGTCTTGGTTTTTTAATTTTTAATGAAAGTGGTTAATGAGTGGATGCATTAAGAAGTGCTCTTGTTTGTGTACAACAGATTTTAGTTAAGATATACTTTAATTACTACTACAGCTTCTGACACATAACTCCTGTAATTCACATATTTTTACCATTTTAAAATTGTTTCTAATGTAGTAAGCATCAAAATGACTTCACATACCACAAAGGCTACTTATTCATTTTTTCAATGCTAAGTTTTTATTACACAATAGTTGAAAAACTTGTCGATACCTCTGTTCTAAAATATTATGGAGTTTTAGGGCATTCTGATCAACAGAGTATATTATTCTAAACTTGCAATTGAAAGTGTTGTAGAATAGTATCTGCTTAGAAGGGTGTATAGTAATGGATTTATTACACAATTTAATTGATAACCGCTCTCCTATCTAATTATTATTATTACAAAATAAAGCTAATGTGGAAATGAACTTTTGATTTAATATTTTTTCATAAATTAGAATGCCACATGCATCATCTTGTTTCTTTGTCAGATGAAAATAACAATATGTATTTTATTTTGTCTTCCTAAGGTTTCTTTTGTAGTGTTCTGTGTAATAATATTAAAATGTTTTCAATATTTTAATTGAATTGAACAAAGAGTATTTTATATTTGTCTGTAATTATTCAAATAACTGTAAATAAACATTTGTTTATTACATTTTTGTTTGTTTGTTTAGTCATCCTGGCATTTTTAATTTTAATGTTCTTTTATAAATGAAAATTGTAAAAACACATTCTTTAAGGATCAATTTCACCAAAGTATTTAACCATCGATTAGTTTAATCATGTAATTATTACCACAGCAACGATTGTAGTTAACAATTATTTTCATAGAAAATGACCATAAATTTGGAAAATCTATGCTTTAATATTTTGGTGAAATTAGCCCTTATATTTTGATGTGGAAAATATTATTCTATAGTGATAACATTTTTAAAAGTAACATTACATTAAATAAATGCTATATTTATTTAAGAAGTTACTGATCAATAGAATGCAACAAGCACATTTAGTAATAATTTATATATTAAATACCTATAATAAAATAGAACAAGAATGAACCTTACGGTATACTGTAGGTACAGCATAGGCATAAAATTATGGACAGTTGTAATAGTAAATACTTAATTAATTAATTATTTTTCAAATGTAAGTAGTTAATATTTATCTTTTTCTTGAGCATTTTTTAATATCTATCGATTTAAAAAAAAAGTTACCTATAATGACAAAAATGATATTTTATAAAAATTATACAAACAAATTCTAATTTAAGGACATAAAATCAGTTTCTGGAAATATTTTTAAAAATCTGGTGTGAAACAACACACGACTTTCTCTTGCCCATTTTAAATTTAATTTGAATTTATTTACGTTATTACTTTCATAGACACCTAAATTGTAAACTCTAAAATTAATTTAAAAGCATAAATAATTCATCCATTTATAATTTCCTTTATACACGTACCAAGAGTTATAATTAAATTTTGCTTACTGCATTAATCTGAGTCTGTTAATACTAATGAATCGGATAGCGTGCGTTAATTTTTATCAATGCAGCAAACGTATTATTTAAACCGTTTATAAAATTGTGTATTTTAAAGGCGGTTTCCACCTGTAAATTT
>JAHWXV010485341.1:0-18192 GCA_024586415.1 Phrixothrix hirtus | reverse complement strand
ATACCTTAATCAACATGAGAAATTTTATTTTCCTTTATAGTGAACCTCGGATATAGTGAACCAATCTTAATGCATTTTCAAAGTTCACTATATCCGTACTTCGCTGTATATGCTTTATTTTCAAAAATGGTAACCAATAGCGAATTTTTACTATCATATTTATTAAACTGGAAGTAAACACCAATTTTGATCAATAATAATTAAAGTAATGCAAAATTTGTTGTCCAGTGTAATCATTAAATAAGGCGAAGGAGAAATTAACTTACAAAATCTGTACATTTAGAAAATAAAATAAAATTTTCAGGAATTTCAGATCTAATATGAGTTATTTCACTTTGAGTTAGTTTTATTGCAATTTTTCGGTATTTCATATAGCAATGAATACTAATTACAAAACAGCTTTTGCAATTTTGATTTTATAGTGTGGAAGCACAATTAATTCTATTTGTTCCTTTTTTCACTTTTTAAGTGATTTTTATATTAATTTTTTTACACATTTGTGAATTAGATACTTTTAGAAATAGGAAAAATTTTGCACCATACTAATTACGTATAAGAACTCTATTTTTAATCTAATTTATTTTAAATAAAAATATAATTCTAATATTTTAAATTTAAAATTCAAGTGAATTGTAATTATTGTACGGAAACTCACAATCAATGTTGTCGTTTGTGATTATAGTGACGTTTTTCCTCAATTAATTTAGTTTTGAAAAGTTTTAAATCAAGATATTTTAACAGCGTTACTGCAAGTTGCTGTTATTAGCTCGACATAGAAATTGTGCTAATTCATGACCAGTCACGTTATAGCTCCAATGTTACTGTGATTTAAATTCTTTTCATTTTTAACGCTTAGGCTGTAATAGGATTTCGATCGTGATGGGTGTTCCATGTTGCTTGTCTTGGCTTAGTTTGTCAGGTTTGGTTGTTTAATAAAATAGGTTCTAGAGTTTATAAACTCTCAGACTTGATTTACAAACACGGCCGAGTGAATTCACGTTGCATTATTGCTTACTGTTGCAAAAGTTACTTTTAAAGTCACTATTTGAAAAATTTTAATTGTTGCCGATTGCAAAAAACTAATAAATATAGTGAGTTAAGTTTAGTTTACTAGATTTTAAGTTAGAGTAAGCTTACTTATGTTGCATTCCTAACCAGTCAACTGCCATGTGTCGATAGTTGAATATACCGCATCCAAGCGTGCTTTAATTGTTAGCTGTCCGAATTGACTGTTGTATTGTTAGGCCGTCACTTGCTAAAGCCGACACAAACACTGAAGAAATTTAAAGTAGATATTCACTAACACACGATTTTACAAGCGTCATAATGTAAAAGCTTAACAACAGTAAAATTGTTGTTAAGTATACGTATACCGTATAATTCCTGACTTACTGTATAAATAGTTATGTTGATAATTAATAAACAAAAGAAAAGCAAATTAATGAATTGTATTTTTAGGTAAATTACTTTTAATATATATTTTAAGGTTTGTAGATAAAAAAACTACAAATCTTATAAACCATCCATATCATTAAACTCCCACACACTTTTTTTACTTCAATTTACTATTTCTTTTTTTTTAAATAAAAGCAATTTTGGTGTCAATATTTGAAGTTTATTAAATCCCAGTTCAGTTTTTTATGTGCATCGCATAATGTGTGTACTAACTTTGGTACAATTTACAGTTTACACAAAACAGCAGGAGCACACCTGAGCATTCAAAATGCCGTTGTAAAACTTGGAAATGGTAAGTTGTTACTATTGTATCAACTACTTCGGTAACAAGATTTACAATTTAGGTAGTAATTTACCCATATTTATATTTAAATGTGTTTACTTCAAGTTTAGGCGCAGTTAATAATATTTTGGGAATTGCTACAATTTTATGAATTGAATTATAGCCTACTAAAAAAGTACGATGCACTTAGTAATTGAAATAGTATATTATATCAAATATTAGGTTTAATCATGGAACTATTCGATTTTATAATCAGAATTTCTGGACCTTATTTACAAATCACGCAACTTTTGCCTTTTTATATGTGCCTATAAAAACTTATTATTCGCAAATTGGTATGTTGTTACTAATATTCTTTGCTAATTGAGTCATCACAAATTTTAATATTAAAATAATAACACTTCGATGGTGTAGTAGTGTTTGTTGATCGTGACTTTATAATTGGATTTTTACAATTATTTAGTTGATCGAGCGGCTATCAAATTATTTGATTATTTATTTATGTAGGGCCGATAACCAACTAAATTCGTTTGGGATAGTTCTGGCGTGCTGCTAAATAAATCTACAACGAGTATTATTATATCCGGTTTTACCTGATTTGTTTATTGTTAAAAACAAGCGTGGCTACTTTTCTCGAACAAATACAAAATGTATGTTTAAAATGTATTTATTAAATATCAATTAAAATTGATGTCACTTGCATGTAATACATAACAAAATAAAACAATAAAATAATGGAAGCAATAAAAAAGTAATTAGATTAATTTAAAATAAATGATAATAAAAGTATTTCATTTACGGTTAAGATTTTATCACCTTACACGAGCTAAATATATTTGTTGCAAAAATGTTACTCTAACACAAAAGAGATTACATCATTATTTAACTAAAAGTGTAAAGCTGCAGTTTACCTGAATTTTTAGATAAAATAATTTATGAATGAATACTCGAAATGTACACCTTTATTTAGATTTAAATAAATCAAATTTCTTAAATAAATTGAAAATCTTTTGAAATTTCACGTCTCGCGTCAATCCCGAATTTGAGTCAATTAATTGGTTTAAAAACTAACCTTTATATTGTAGTAACAGATTTCTGGTATTCTATTCCCACCTTGTGTTTATTCCACAGGCTAATTCTTATGGAAATTAATTTCTTATATTTAGAGCGGACTTTTTCCCCTACGTTGGCTAATGTAACAAATTAATTTTAATTTGTTCCTTCTATAAATTATCTTGACGATGATCTGATCGCCGGATCCTTGAACTGAATCAACTTTGTTACTGTATAATTACGCTGTAACTTTGCGATACTTCATCGATTCTAATTAATCGGGAAAGACGAATATTTTTGGTTGTTGGGGGTTTATATAACGTTTTCCACTGTACGTTTGTCTAATACGGTGGCTTGTATTTTGATTTAAACCAATAAGTTTAATGAGTTAAAATATGTGGCTCTCACGTTAATTTACAAAACTTTCCATGCACATTTTAAATATGCTTTCTATTAAGATGGTTATGAATAACCTTGGATCTTCACATTTGTTTAGCAGATCTATCGTTTTCTATCATTTTAACGAACTAGCCTAAAGTGCTATTACAATAATTTAATTTACATTAATGGTTAATTTATTTTATTTGTGTTTAAGAATGTTTATATGTACAATTTTATGTATTCTTGGACATGTTGGTGCGAATTAATATTTTTATTTTAATGTGGTATTAATATCGGTTACATGTTTGTCTGTTTAGAAGACGCGGGTTGAAACCCGGCAGAGGCTCGTAAGTTTTCAGCAGAAAGAAATGTAAAAACGCGCTCTTCTCGGATAAGAAAGTAAAAACAACCCACTAATGTTTGGAGCATCAACTCCAAGTTAGGATTAATTTTAGTCGAAATAGCGAAATGAACACAGTAGTAAAACCCTCGAGACCAAAAGGAATTTCCGAACCCCCAAGCTTTAGTTAGAAAAACGAAGCACGCAAAACATACAAGCAGCATACTAACCTTACTTAAGAAAATAGTTATATTTTTAACAAGTGCTTGGCATACGGAAAGATTAAAATTTATTGATCTTCTGAGCTATCTGCTTTTATTTAGGTTTTGAATAATTTCCCAAAGTTGTTAAATCCATCTTCATTACATACGAAATCAACCAGGGGTTTCTATCGCAGATTGTAACGATTTTTTATATATTTATTTTATCAATCAAAGGAAGAAAAAATGCAGAGTCTTAGATTTGTTTGACACTGAGTTTTTGAATTATAATTTTTTAAAGATCTCGCAAATTTGATGACATTTTAAAACTATTTGACATAGAGGCCTGAAATGTATGTCATTTTGCTCTTTAATTTGATATGTATTATGACCATATTAGGTATTATTTTATTTTTTAAACATCTAAAAAAATACAATTTTGAAAATCTCAAAATACCATCGCCAATTGTTTCCAAAGAAATATACTGACTTGGTGTATGGGAAGTTTGAAGATGGAGAAATTATGGGTTCATAAGATAAATTTTTTTAAACATTACTAGTATACACAATTTTCATATCAGGCAAACTGTAATGATAATAAAGTACTGTATATATTACTGGGCTTTAGCTTGATCCTTGATTACACTTTTAACAGTGGTAAATAATCGTTTCAAACTATTTAAGCCATTTAAGTATACTGTTCATAACTTTAAACAAATCATATTAACATTGGCAAGTTATTTTTAAATTAACGTTGAAGCAAGTTTTAATATTATTAGTACGCTTTTGAGGGAGCTTTGTTTCTAGTAGGGTGACGCTATATCATCTTTCCTTTTGAGAGAGTGTAAACCCATCCAGTTGCTGTTTGGGGTTCAACTATTTTGAGAATATTTTTAATTTGGACATATCAAAAATATCAAGCCTGGGCTGAAGATAATTAAAGGACGTTAGAGGACCTCTAAGGTGTAAAAAGCTAACTTTAATTTCATCTGATTCTTGGTCTTTAGCAAGGATGCAAGCAAGCCATTAAACGTTGTCATATGAGGCGTTTAGATGCAAAACTCATTCTTTGCAAAAATTACAAACATTGACATAGCACATAATTATAATGTACAATGTTACAAGAATTTTATTGGTGTATTTAATTTGTAGCAAAGGTCACTATTATATATCAAAAATAGTTGGCAAAGTTAAATATTTTTGCATAACTCACTTTTTGATTCCATTATTTCAAAGCAAAATTCATTCTTTGCTCTTTAGTCAATAAAAATTAAACAGTAACACCACGTGACGAAACAGCATGTGTCCTTTTCTTAGGTTAGTTAGTGTACTGTTTTGTTTAAGCAGAAATATCTCTGAATTTAGCAAGAAATAAAAATTTAAACAATGGAAAATTTATACACTGAAGGTGATAAAAGGGTTGTACCTTGTTTCTTTGGTAAAGGTAGAAAACAATTACGACAAAATTCTAAAAGGACTACTTTGAAGAAAGCATGGTAAGGTTTAAATTATCTTTAAAGAATATCTATTAATATTAATAAGAGTGTATACATTCAACATAATTTTAATTTTAAATTTTCTTTAACACTATCTACAATACATTTATGTGATTAGAAAACCATAAAAAGCAACATTCTTAAAAAAAAGGAAAATGGCAATTCATTGATTACCAAACGTTTTTATTTTTCAGGCATTGTCCAAAGAGACAATGTGAGCCCAACGGTAAACCTGGATTTCCGTACTATTGTGCAACTTTAACAATGCATCCAATTAAATACTTTCATGATAAATTGTTTTCAACAAGGCATAAAATCAAGCAAGATATTCTTAAATGTTGCTCGGGCAAAACTCCGAAAAACAACGATAGAAATAGAAAAAGAAATAATTCTATTGCAATTAGTTACAAAGTGCCTAATGGTGAAGGTAATTTTATACGTGAATGTAAAAATGCATTCTTAGGATAATAATAAAGAACTTTGTCCAACATACTAAAAATCCAAAAGAAAGGAGAGGTGGTGATCGAATTGGGAATCAAAATGAGGATAAGAAGAACGAAATAAAGAAGTTTGTAGAATCACTGAAATGTGTGGAATCACAAACCTCTGTGAATTAAATTATAAAAAATTATAGTCGATGTACTCAATACGAGTATAAGTTGGTGACGATCTTCGCGTAAAATTAACTTGTTTTCGCTACTATGCCATCACTACATGCCAACATGTATAAAGATACTTGTAATGTTAAAAACTCCTATAGAGCAAAACGAGAAACAGAAAATAATAACTACTACATAAATTAAAAGCCAAGCCTTTTTTCATAGCATTATAAGATGAGAAACCAAATATGAAGATATATCCCTTTGACTGCCAGAAAAACTTGGCAATGCCCAAACTACCAGACCAAGCCTGCTATTTTAGCCAACAGTTAAATTATAATTTCACGATTGTTAATGGTAGTTCAAAAATTAATCTTGACTTATCTCATGTCTTTTCATATCTTTGGTTAGAAACTGATGCTTCCAGAGATTCTAATGCTATATCCTCTGCAATCTGTCACTTTCTACATTTATACATGCCATCTGACAGAGTATTTGGTTTAATTGAAAAATGCCTAAAAAAGATGTCCGTCATTATTACTCCTGAGTAGTAAGATGAGATAACAGAAAATTACTCTACTATTCGAAAAATTAAAGAATGGACAATTCTTGACTGGAAAAAGAAAGCCAAACAATTGCTAAAATCACAGGGAACTTGGCATTTTCAATTTAATAAATGCAAGAGGTTTATTTTTACAAGAAGTGGGAAGAAAATGTTGTCATGCGTGGCGAGCCAAACTATTTGACGGATATTGGAGAAGCAAAATGAGTTTGCAAGAAAGAAAAAGGATTTCTTCCATATCTCCAAATATTATTCCTTATAGGAGAAAATTGAAAGGCAATAAAAGCACGGTTGGTCGATTACTAGCTTCACATTTTGGTAATAATTGGAAAGAGAAATCGGAGATTTCGCTGTATAAAAATGTTTTGTTTTCATCAGAAGTTGAAGTAACGGAAGCGGTGGATTCTGATGTGGATATTTATAAGCAATGCCGAAATCAAGAGTATATTGATTTAGACATATAATTTATGCACTAATTAATAAAATTGTATTATAATTTGTATTAATTTCCTTAAATAAATAATTTCCTTTCGCGTTCCAAATTTTATTATTTTATTTTAAATTATAAAACTAGATGCAAAACTCGCTATTTACTAAAATATCCTGCAAAATTCACTGTTTACTTTTTTAAAATACAAATTTTTATTTTTCCTTTTGACTATGAAGTATAAAACCATAACGCTGGTAGTTAGTATAACCACTTCCACAACATAACAACAGAATCTACTTTTACGACGTAGAAATCTATCTAAAACAGTTTTTTGTGATTTACTCAAAATAAGAAAAGTAGCAAAGAGAGAGTTTTGCCCATAGACGCCTCATATTGAACTGTGATAAAACAAAGTAACTCTTCTAACAAACCATCTGATGCTACAGGCTCTTCGATCGTTTTTTCTGAGTTTAGAGAAAAAAGTTTTGTCCCCATTTGTGTTTCTGAGACAAGAATAACTGCATAGAATTTGTCTTGGTTTCGTCAAAGCGTGATGTCAGTGTCTTTTCCTTTCTACTATATACCTCTATAGTACAATATTTAGACGGGATACCTACAATATTATCTTTAGCAAAGTCAAATAATTGAGGTGTCATTATTTGTTAATCATATCGTCGCTGTAAACTTGCTTTAGTTTCTAATCCTTCGACTGTTTCTCCAAGATCATCACAGGAACTTTTACTATGGGATGTTACAAGGAAATGACACTCTGCTTTTATTCCAAAATCTTTCTCATCTAAGCAAATGTTCAAGAAATTCTTTCTGTTCTTATATTGGTCCACACAGTCATCTGAGAAATAAAAATTTTTTCTAAGCTATTAATAGTTTCTCTCAGTCAGGTACCAAGTGACTTTGGAATAGTTGAATGTGGCAGTATTGTGAGTGATCTATTTTGAAATGCAGACGTAATTTAGTTTTCCGTCCTCTCTGTAATAAACAACAAAAGGATATAGTGTTGCCTAGCTATTGTTCCAATGATAGGACTGAACTTCATTCTGCAATACAAATGAGTAATTTTTAGAAAAGTCACAAATTATGACTGCTTCATTTAACTTTAAATTGGACTTTATGCCATTGAATAACTCCTCAGCATGTTTGCAATAAATAAATGATTTTGATTTTCAGCAGGTCGTGGGAAAATTCTTCAATGAATTCATCTTTATGTTTGACAACCGTATCCAGTATACATCTTTCTACAGAGAGCCACTTTGTATACGTTACACTGTCTATTACCTCATTTTTGAACTTCTGACTTAGGGTATTTTTAAAAGAGTCTATCCTAGGGCACTCCTTACATTTATTTAAATAGCAATTAGGCGTTGGTTGGTTGCACATAATTTTGTAGAGGCAGGTTTGGTAGTTTTTTAATCATGTTTCATCTTCCAATATAAAATTATTAATTTTGGATGCATTCGTCACTAATTTCATATTCTGATTAATCATACAGATGCACGCTGTGCGCGGTCCACTTTTTCCTGCAATAACACAATAGAAATATGAATGTAAGAGCATAAAATTCACATATTCACGAATTATTTTTCACAAAAACTACTTTAATATTATTTGAGCCTTAAATATCACATTCACTAAAGACAAAAAAAATCTTAACAGACCATCTCACAATATTATACTGCATTCAACAAATACTGAAAATGATCTGAGCTCTCAATACTGTTAGCGTTGGTGAAATGATAATGTTAAGACAGGCTGATGCAAGCTCAGTCACATTAAATTATCAATTATCAATTATCAAAATATTATTTCATACCAGTAAGCTTATGTGGTTTAGTATATTCCTACTGTCCTCATTTCTTGGACTGCTTAAATATGAAAATTGTTCGTGGACAAGTATTGTTTAAAAATTGTATCTTATGAGTCTATTATTTCTCCATCTTAGAATTTTCCATACTACTAAGAATAATATATATTTGCTTGAAAAAAATTGGTGATGTTTTTGAGATTTTCAAAAAAATATTTTTTTTGATGTTTAAAAAAAATTAAATAATAACTAATATGTATGTATGTATGTATGTATCATATTAAAGGACATAAAAACACTGAACAAAATGATACAACTTTCAGCACTTTAGGTCAAATTGATTTTGAGCTAGAGCAGTTTAAAGGTTAGGTGGTCAAAAATTGGATTTTTCAATTCTCACATTTTTCATAAAAATATTTTCCTAGTTTCAGTTGAATATGTATGTGGCAGAAATATAAGAGCCGTTTTTGAGTAAGCGCGTAGTGCAAAAAACTGTTTCCGTTTTGCATTGCGTTCGTCGAAATGTTGTGTTTGTTTGATTTTTTAGTTTGGGTATTTCTTGTTCAGTTGTTTTGTTAATTTGTTAATTTTTTTATCAGCATGTAAACGTTACTATAGTATTCCGCAATTAAAATTTAATAACATTTGCCGTGAAGCATATGTTAAATCGAATGAACTGTCAATGTCAAAATCATTCAATTTTGCGTTCTTCGACCCGTTTGATTTCAAATTTATAGAAAGTGCAAAAAATGATGTATATAACTCAGGACTAGAATGCTTTTCAATCCCTCGAGGGATTATTTATCTCTCGGAATTAAACGAGACACTTTATTCCCTTGGCATATAACATACTATTTTATACTTCCGTGACTAAAATGCCACATTTAGTCACTTGTTTCCATGAATAAATCAACACTTTTAATCTTAAGGGATTACAATTTCACTTTAGTCCCAAAGGAATAAAAGTATTTTAAATCCCGCACAAACAAAGTAAATAAATTCTTAGCAACAACAAAAATTAAGCAATTAAAATTACATATTGGTGAAAGCTTTACTGTGGTAAATGAAATTTAAATAGCATTTGTGGTGAAGCATACGTTAATAAATGAAATGATCTATCAATGTCAAAATCATGCAATTTTACTTTCTTCGACTCTTTTGATTTAAAATTATTAGAAAGTGCAAGAAATAATAAGTTTGCTTTTCTTCCAAGTTGAACTTGTTCAAAACTGTCCTCGGATTGAGTTTGCTGTTTTTCTTGCGTGCGAACCAAAAAATTACTAATAGTCCTGTGTTTCCCTTCTCTCGTAGAACCTGTTCAGTACTAGTTTAATACCATCCAAACAGTTCTATCCAGACTGCAAGTACTAGTAGTTCACACATGCGCAATATTGTTATATCTTTGTATTTTGTTTTTCTTCTTTGAACTGTTTTTATGCAGTTTGGCCAAAACCACTTCAATACTGGTTCAACGTTATAACTAATTCAAGGATAAACATATTTTGGTCATGTTTAGAATTGGTTCAATTGAAGAAGAAAAACAAACCTAATGTAACATGTATCCCATAAGTTTTGGAATCAACTCCTGCTATGACTTTGACATAGATATTAAAATTAAAACGCTAAAACAAATAACCAACAAGTGTAATTTTTGTTAGTTATTACTGATTATTACAATGTTCATATAAGAAAAGATATTTATTATGGAAAGTCATTTTCATAATCGCCGGCGTATGTATGAACATTTTCAGGTTTAATAAATAGAAATACAAATTTGATAGCAATTTATAATAATCAGTGACAAGTAATAAAAATTACATTTGTTGGTTATTTATTTTGACGTTTTAATTTTAATATGTATGAAATAAGAAAAGACCTACCTTGTCAAAGTCACGGCAAGAATTTATTCCAAGGCTTCTGAGACACACGTTATATACCTCAGGATTAAAGTGCTTTTGAACCCCTCGAGATTAAAACAGGCACATTAATCCCTTTGTATGTAATATACTATTTTTCAATAATAGACATATTGTAGGCTGTAAACTATTAGTCCTATAAAATGATAATATGTGAAATAAATTGAAGAGAATTTAATGTTTTACGAGAATGTCATTTAAAATGTTTAGGGACTATCTACCGTTTAAAAAAATAATTCGAAAAAACTACTTTTTCCAAACTTTGACATAAACAATCAGTTCTATGAAATTGAACGTACGAAATAATTTATAGAAACTTTAATGGTATTTTTATTATTTTCGTGGTATCATCAGTGGCTGGCGAGATAAAACTTTCGCTAATATAGCCGTTTATGCACTCACCCCACAATCATGTCAAATTGGAAAATCAATCTTTCGATACATCTGCACACTTAGAAAAGAAAAATAGGCTTATATTATTTTTGCATTACGAACCGCTTTTTTTGACCTGTTGAGTGAACTATATAGTAAGTAATATTTGTTTAGGTTAACAGAGCGCACAGATTTGAAAATCGTTTTCAACCTTAGTTTTTACATTAATAAATTGTCAACGTTTGCTAGTTTTGGAAAACTTTAAGTAATTATGATATAATAAATATGCACTACCATGTACATTTCTTATTTATTGAATTTAATTAAAGTAAGATTTAATTTAAAATCAATTAAGAAGTAATTTTCCTAAGGAATAAATAGATTAAAACAGGAAATTAATTAAATGCGCCGCGTATAATATATAAAATTATTCGTTTTAAAAACGCACAGTAAAAATTCGTGATATTAAAAGAACACTATTTTAATTTCACAGACGGTGAGATGAGCTTTGTTGATTTAATAAACAGTTGAAATTTAAAAATAGACACTTCCGGGTGATTTGAATGTCACAAACTCGTGGGTAAATTGCAGAAGCAAGTACACAAATAATTAATGTATTTCATAGTGCGAGAACTTTGTTTAAAAGTTAACTGTTCAAACGATACGATTACGAAATCCTATAAGAAAACTGATGCCAAATTGAGGAATAACAATTCTCGTGGAAAATTAAAATCTGTTAGTTGACAAGCTTTAAGGGAGGTAGTTTGCGCAAAGTAAAAGTTATTTTCAACAGTGGTTTGTTTCTTCAATTTTTAGATTCTCAAACAGTCTTTGTCAAAATTTGATTGTACCACTAGGCCAATGGTGTAGAAGTTGGGTTTCAAGAAATAATTTGGGATCATAAATTTGGCAAGAATTAAGCAGGTACCTTATCCGCATACTTCTACGCGGGAAGGATCTTCAATTAATTGAGACACAAAGTACGGCTTTTTGTCGTAAGCCTATCAACGCTAGAAACACCAAAATAGTAAATGTTCTCCACGTATTTTTGTCTATATAAAAGAGAGATCCGTTATCCTTGATTTTAAGTAAATTATAACGAACTGCGAGACCATCTTAGTTTGCAAATTCACCTAATGCAGTAAACAGGGACGTTGTTGTTTCAATTTGTTTTGGGGAAAATGAACCGAATGGATTACTGGTTAAGTAAACATTTTTGATTATCAAGAGTTATGTTAGTATTTGTAAATTGATGAAAACTAATTTTCTGTAAATAAATGGCCGGTTTGAAAATGACAACAACTTTTTCTTCAAAATTTCATTTTATTTCTCAACATAGTCTCCTTTTAGCTTAATACACTTAGTCCAATATTTTTCCAATTTCATTAGGCCATACTTGTAGTACGATTTATCAAGTGCTCGAAAATATGCATCAGTTTCCCATTCAACTTTCTTATTTGATTTAAATCTCGTTCCACGAAGCCATTTTTCCAGGTTTGGGAACAGAAAATAGTCACAGAGAGCTAGATCAAGAGAATATGGTGAATGCGAAAGCACTTCGTAACGTAGTTCATCCAATTTCTGTTGAGTTTTCCAGGATGTGTGAGTTAATGCATTACGATGAAAAAGCACTTTCTTTTTTGCCAAGTGTGGTCGTTTTTTCTTTATTTCAACGTGCAGTCGGTCCAGTAATGCCACATAATAATCTTCTGTGGTTGTTTTTTTTTGTTTTAAGATAATCGATGAGTATTACACCTTGGGTATCTCAAAAAATAGTCGCTAAAACCTTTTTAGTTAATGCAAGCACTTTTACTTTCTTCGGTGTACTTGAACCAGCTTCAACCCATTGTTTTGATTGTTGTTTTGTTTCAGATGTGTAGTGGTGGATCCATGTTTCAACTACTGTTATGAATCTTCGCAAAAATTTATCTACATTACGTTGAAACATTGGCAAACATTACTTTGAAATGACCACACGATTGCATTTTTGTTTGATTGTCAACAAACGCTACACCAATCTTGCTGACAGCTTTTTCATATGTAAATGTTCTTGCAAAATGTTACCCACGCGTTCTTTTGAGATGTTTACGATGTCAGCTATCTCACCCACTTTCACTCGTAGATCTTCCAAAACGATATCATGGATTTTATTGATCATGTCTTTGGTGGTCACTTCGATTTTTCGACCTGAACGATGTTCATCAATTGTGCTTGCAATAAATCATAGTTGAATTCTCTGGAGCAGATATGCCACAATATCTATCAAACTTTTCCTTTGTTTTTTTCGCGGTTTTTCTACGCAAAAAGTAATGCTTAATCAATGCACGAAATTCGATTTTATCCATTATTTTAACACAATCACAAGTTGTTCGATTTTGATGGCTGTCAAACATAAACTAAATGATATATAGCGCTAAAAATGTACACGCAGCCTACTAACGCATTTTATTTCACAAAAATGATATAAATACGGTGATAAGTGGCGCCATTTCTTGGAAACCGGCTAATTATCAGACCGCCTTCTTAATTGTGGAATAGTAACTTAAGCTGTTTAATGAAACCTTTAATCATCTGGGTACCCATTTAATTATTTGTGTTTAACGTGTTTTCTCGTACATGTGTCATCAATGTAAGTCAGATTCGCCTTCTTTAAATCTGTTAGTGATTTCTCATTTACCTGAAAAGGCATTGTGGTTTCCTAACAACATTACGCGCGAATCTCTCTTGCACGAGCTAATGTGTGCATTGTTGGTATAATTTTATTTAAGAAATATGCATTTTACCATTGCGTATTGACAAATTTGCGTATAAATGTGTCCACGTGAAAAGTTAATTACATAGCGTGTTTTGTGCTCAATCAGTGTTTTGTTCTTTACTTCTGACAACCTAAAATTTAGCTGAAACTATATTTATTCAGTGCGCGTTAAATAAATTTAGAACTGATTCCATAACTTGCCAATAAAAGAAAAGTTATGAAGCATTTGTTTCAAAGTAAATATAAAACTTGCATAATAATCTAAAATTCAGTTAGCTTGGTTTTTAATGATGTACAGGATGGTCAATTGTAAAATCTGGCTTTATATAATTAACCTTCAGTAAACTTCGCCCTAAATTTGCGTACGACGTTAAATTAAACCAAAGATTCTTGTGAACGATTCGCATGAATTTTAATATTCAGGGCGCATCAAAAGTATTGTAGTATTTTCTTGCTCTCATAGTTAAAAATAGTTCTGAATCAGTAATGTACAAAAAGGGAGCTTAACTCCCAATTCTATAATAAAGTTAGCACTCCACAGTATATAGGAGCCATCATAAATAGTGAACACTTTGAGTTTAGCATTTCTTCTCTTTCAGTTTTATCCCGTATCTGCAGTACCATTAGAGTGTTTGTCTCCACTTCAAAGGTAGGTCTTAACATCTTGACATACAGGGTGTTTCCACAAACATTACGTAGTAGCAGTATTGACTTGAGAACAGTAGTGCGCACCTTTTACTGATTTTGTCTTAGCCTAACAGTGTTCAGCCTCGCAGGTACCGATGAACCACGCCTCCCTCCACTGTAGCTTTTCCGGTCGTGGTTTAACACTTGTGATTTTATTTACTGCTTAGGTTATTTCCAGTTTAGCTTGTGACAAAATGATTGAAGCAGTTGCACCTGGTTGCCTTTATAGTTAACCATTTTTTTAAAAACGTTAAGTTTATTAGTAAATGGCGAAATAGTATTCGGTACTGTATCGAATGATTACTATTTAGGAACTATTAACAGAGACGCCTTCTTTTATTAATCTTCTCTTAGACAAATACCTTAATAAATGTAGAAAGTCTTCTAATTTTTTAGGAATGAAAATTTTGACAACTATTTCTATTCCAAACCTTCAATGATCACATTAAGCCTTTACGAAAAGCAATTCACGTTAACCAGGTTGGTAAAAATAGTGATGGTAACGATTGTTGGAACAATTACGATGGATCGGGTTAACCCAGATTGATTTTCGTAAAGGCCCTTTGTTAGCCATATTGGTATCAAAAAATCTGATTTTTAGTCAAACATAAATTTTGTTGGAACTGTCATTTTATCTTGTACTTGGTTATGTTAGGAAATGAAAGTATAAATCAAAGCCGCTATCTCGTATCTACGTTTCATTTCTTTCATGATTTTCCAATTATATTCTTATGCTTCACGAAATATTGGGATATCTTTTATTCTAGTTAGGTACTTATCATATTTTTTGTATTTTTGTATTTTTGCGTTATTTATATTTTATGCTCATTATTTGAAAATCTTCTGTACTGCCAGTACCTACTTGAAATTTAAGCATGGTAGGTAACTATTTCTATCGGATGTATATTATTTCTTTTGCTATTCTGGTATTATAGAAATGATCAATAATGCATTTGAATTTCCTCTTAATGTGTGTTTTAATATTCCACATCTTTTTTGGAGTTTAATTTTTTAATATTTTTGTCTTTATCGTATAATATGTTGCAACTTAATAATGTACTTAAAATGTGTTGTTTGCTCGAAGCATTACTGATCAATTAAAATTTTTGATTTAGGTGGTTTCTTACCATTGAACTTAATTAGTTGCATTTTATCTGCACAGTTAAGGACTCCACCAGATAAGTTTGTCGGGAAAAGATCTAGTTTAAGTTAAGTAATCAAGTAATAAAATAGAAACCGATTTTTTATTTAGGTATGGATCGAATTTACATAATAGATACATAAGCTTAGCACTAACATGGGATTAAACCGATATGGCGGCAGTTTTTTTTATTTTTATCAATCGACCTGATCTATAAATTATTAAGCTGGGATTCAGAACGAATTTCAGTAAAGAAAATTGAAAATAAAATTTGATTACGAAGGTTATTAAAAACAGACAATTTATTAACAAGAACTGAAATAAATATCAAATTATAAACATAAACAACAAGTATCTACAATAACAAAAACTTTTTCTCGAAACAAATGTTCTCTAAATAATAATAATTGAATTCTGGTAAGACGATAAGTGTAATAATAGTATATTATATACGAATGGACTAAAGTGTCTCTTTCAATCCCGAGAGAAAAGTTGCATGCTTTTAACACTTACAGATCATTTTCGAGTTTTCATGGCTAACGCCATTTAAATTTTATTTACAAAGCGCTATAGTAGCCCTTTCAGCAATAAGTACTTTTAATTGCTTAATTTTTGTTATTGTCACGGATTTACTTTGTTTATGCGGGATCTAAAGTACTTAAATTCCTTGCAGGACTAACGTAAAATGTTAATCCCTTGTGATTAAAAGTATTGCTTTAGTCTTGGAAACAAATAACTAAATGTGGCGTTTTATGTGGCGTTTTAGTTCTCGAAGTGCAAAATAATTATTTAAATTTAAAAAATGGATAAATATAATTTTATTTATAAATGGATAACTTTTATCAAATAGGTAGGATATTTTTCTCCTAAAATAACTACGATTAGGCTTAACGTTCATCACTTTTTAACAAAAGGTGAATTACAATTTATATTCCAATATTAATGTTAAAAGTTATTATTAAATTAATAAACAAAGGTAATCATGTTTATATTAATATATCATGGACTTGCATAATTCAGTTAGTTGTTATAAATAGTCGTTAGTAAAACATATACGACCCCTTGAGAATAACAGTTTGGCCACTGCAAGATTTTGCGTTGAAATTTTAATAAGTGTAAATATAATTCAGTATATACTTTAATTTAACAGAAACTTTATCTAACAAAAAAAAGCTGGAAGAAATCGCAAAATTTTTTTGAATACAGTTATTTCTGACTATATACCATAAAAAATACAATGCAACTAGTGGTTCATAATAGTTTAACTACGTTCAGCCATTGTATTAACAAGTTTTGTGCATTCGGATTCTTTGAAAATTAGTCTGCATTTTGGTCATTATTTGCGGGAGATACTTTATTAACTGCTTCTTCATCTTGTGCCGCAAGGATTCGAATAGAGATAAATTGGGACTATTTGAAACCAATGGGAACATCTAAATATCGTTATTTTTTAGCTAAGACTTTGCGATTTTTGCTCTACCGCCCGCAGCTCCGTCTTGTTGGAAAATTTATGTTCATATAGATTTCGGACGTTGGAATGAAGAGTTATAAGCAGTCTTTAAGGATGTGTCTGTATTGCTGTGCTTCTATGATGGTATTAAAGAATTGCAACTTTTCGACATTTCTTGCCAATATGCACCCCACGTAATAACAGTCTCCAAAAATTTAATTTTTTTAATTAAAGTCATTGTGATATGCCTCTTGTAAAATAAGTAAAACTCGTTTTTTGCTATCTCTACTACATATAACGTTATATCTTCTTTAGACTATTCCTTATGTGTTTTTCATCGTTTCAATCGAATTCTTTTTTAAAATTTTGACACTAAAGGTTTTTTTTGATCTATAAAAAAAATAATCTTAGAGGAGTTATTTATTTTTGTTTGAAGTATAAACGAGACAAATCTGAAACTTATAATCGAGCTTGTTCATTCGTCGTCTTTTAGTGATTAACACGTGCTAGTTTATTAATCATTTACCTCCATAGAACAGCTTCAACGTGAAATAGAAATATTTGTTTGGAATTCAAATACAGTTTCCTTGATTAGCATTAGTTTAATGTGCTGATTTTTGTATTAAAATGCCACTTACGGGTAAAAGTTGTAGAACCGCTGCATTAGGTTGCGTCTGCGTTTGTGTAACGGTCTATACGCCAGTGGTGATGTAATTTGAGTTCTTGTTTGAATAAGACATCACGTAGTACAGTGGTACCTCGATATACGAGTGCCCTAATATACGAGTGTTTTGATATACGAGCTGCCGAGCGAGCGATATTTTGCTTTGAGATGAGAGTAAGATTTGAGACACAAGGAATCGCACACTACACCGCTGCACACGACCCCAACATGCATCCCGCATGTTGGCGTCGTGTGCAGCGTCTAACAGTTTCTCCCACCTTAGACTAGACCTCTGTCTGTGTGCTTGTTTCCCTCGTTTTCAAAGCATTTTTGATAAGCTGGGTTCGCGTTTTTTGCTTTTTGTACATTTACAAAACATTATCACTTTTATTTTTATAACCATTGGTCCGAAGAAGAAGATGATGTCTATTGAATTAAAGCGTGAAATCATAGAAAAACATGAGCAAGGTGTGCGAGTAATTGACTTGCCGAGGATGTACGGGCGTAGCACATCAATGATATGTACTGTGCTTAAACAGAAAGAGTTGATAAAGGGTATAACGCCAGCTAAGGGCGTTACAATAATTTC
>JAHWXV010485181.1:0-15392 GCA_024586415.1 Phrixothrix hirtus | reverse complement strand
TTGTTACTATCCTTTAGTACTCATAAAACAGTTACAGATTTGTCTTAACTTTTTTTTGATATGTCTTACAGTTTTGGCGATATTAAAGCAAATAGCGAAATGTAGGGTTGGCTTTAGGCCGCCCCATCCCCTTCAAACGGGCGATTTAGCATCTATTACAGCTAGCGTTGTTGTTACACTGCATCAGTCTACAAACCCACCAAGTTTCATTTAAATCGGCGTGGGACACTTCCCTGTGTTCCCTTGTAAGTGTAAAGTTTTAATATTCTCTAGGAAAACCAATTTAATTAATTATTATTATTACATAGATAATCAAACCTTAAATAATGTTCAAAAAACTAACGATTTAGGTATAGTTGTTGATAATAGGTTATCATTTTCCTCTCATACAGTACCACTAAGCTTAAAGCATCCTTGAGTGGGTGCGGCTGAGGGAGCTAATAGTTCATCATGTACATTCATAGTGAAAAATAAAAAATGTTGCCTTTTAGTATAAATACCAATATTTACTTAATACAACAATGTAATAAAACAACATGAAATCACTAATATCAAAATTTAGGAGAATTTTACTATTATGTTGTTTTAAATGAGTAAATTACAAGTTAGTCTAAAAAAATATTTTAATTTTGAATTTTAAATTACAAATATCACTAGCTTTTTGTTACACATTACTTGCCGCTACTTTTCTTTTCATTGTACTCTAAATTAGTTCTATAGGATGCATGATGCTGTATAACTAAAACAAGATAAAGTTATCGTATACCAAGTTTACTTAATTCTCCTTAACAAATATAATGTTTTACGGCTATATTAGTGTTTAACATAACCCTAGTACATCATTGTAATATGACGTATGTATATATTAATTTGCTTACCAAAATCGATTTATCGACGGTAAACTGGCGTTTTGAAACAGACTATTTGGTTTAAATAGATTATAAAATACAAGAAAAAATATAAAATAAGAGACGCATTAAAATGAGATTTGACGCACAATTTACATTTTTAAGTACAGCGATATGAAAGGTTGCTGCCGTTTATTATATTTAGTTCGCATATTTTCCGGGGCTTTTTTAAGCTTGGTGGAATTGTATAAATGAATTAATCAGTAAAGAAAATAAGAGTTTAGGCTTTGTTATAAGACAGTCTTCACGCTTTACTGATCTTAGAGTATTTGTTATTCTGTTTAATGCTATCGTTCGATCTTTATTAGATTACTGCTTTATAATCTGGTGCTCATATTACGTTAACGAGATTTGTAGAATCGAGAGAATTCAAAAAAAATTTGTAAAATATATATGTTTTAAATTTAATATAAAATATGACAAGGATAATTACAATAATATCCTTGTTTATCTCGGATTAAGTTCTCTTCTGTCTAGACGTAAATTATTTGATCTTGTACTTTTATTTAAGGCATTGAGTGGGTATTTGAATTCACCGGAAATACTAAATACCTTCTTTTTACATGTCCCGGGATTTACAACAAGGAATCTACCACAGATTAATATTCCTTACCACCAAACGCTTTATGGGATTAATAGTCCAGCGTCTAGAATTTCAAAACTCACGTTTAAATATAAGGAATTGAATTTCTATGGTATACCCTTAAATATGTTTAAATATAATGTAAAAAAAAAGGTTGTGTATATAATACTTCTAGGTATAATATTATGAATGCAATCTGCTTTATTACACTTTTAATTTTGTTTACTTTATGATACTAATGATGTGCCGTAAATAAAGATATTATTATTATTATTAAATCATCATCTAGAATCTCACTACCTGAAGAAGAACTCGATACTTCATTTGGAAGACATGACTCCTCTTTTAATTTTATTAGCCTTAATAGATTTCCCTATCACAACTTTAATTCTTTTGCTTCTATTGGAAGGTCCTGGCGAATCTACAAATCTTTTTTCTTTCAATAACTTTTCAAATGATTGTGTCCAAATAGTTTCTGTATTTTCTCTATGTGAAGCTCTGGAATTTTCTTTACAACAATTTATGAATCAAAAGGAAAGATTGTGTGTTTTTTTCTTTACACATATCAATTCCATCCACCATCTTTTTGAAAAGTTCCGGAAATTCCCACTTAGGTAGGCAACCTTTGTTCTTCTCTTTCCATTCACCGAGAACTCTTCTCCATACCTTCTTTAGTGGATCAAAGAATGCTACATCCAATGACTGCAAAAGATGTATAGCATTCAGAGGCAAAAGCATAAATTCTATGTTATATCTTTTGCACATGTCTAAGAGATGTAGGGAAATATGGCTGGAGAGGTTATCTCCAAACAGTATTTTTTCCAACTAGATGTTTAAAATATGGTACCGCTACTTTTTCACACCAGTCTTCAAACGTAGACGCCATCAAATCAACCGATTTTTGTCCTACTGTAGATTGCTCCATTTGCACATCCCTCCATCTATACCTCATATATGTGCACAGATTTATAGACAAGATATGAAGATAGCAGTATTCCTACTGCTGATACTGCCATCATTACATATGTGCTACTTTTGCTTGAATTTGTTATCCTATCAACATATTTAGAGCCCTTTTTGCATCAAATTTTGACTCGTCCCGGATCATCCGACATATTGGTTTCATCATAGTTTACTATATTTTCTGGCAACACATTTTCTAAAATATTTTTAAATTATTGAAATAGTGAGAGACGACAGTGCGATTTACACCTGCTCGCACCCGTTTAATGTTATGTGCAAGTCTCTCAGTTAAAGTTTTATTTCTACGCATAAAATTATAAAACCAGTAATATTCAGAACTATTTTCTTGAAAACATTTTGCATTGACCCCTTTCCTCTCTAAATAGTTTTTAACGAGTAGCCTTATCTCTCCTTGTTAGCGGAAACCCCCACTCGGCAAATTTTTGAATTCCTTCAACAAGATGTTGTTCTTCAGCGTCTGAAAGTACTGTCTGTCCTCCTTGTTTTTTATTATGTTTACCACAACATTTATCGGCAAGGGTTGACTTAGGTATATTGTAGCACTCGGCAGCTTAACGTTTCGCTTTTCTTCTGTTCTTTGTCATTAATTGCCTTTGCCAAATTTTCCTCAGTATAATTCATGAAATTTATCCCTAATTTATGCCGAGAATTTAGTACTATGTTGTGTCCGAATACACCACGTCTGTAATCAATTTTTGATTGAAAAATTTATAAAAAACACAAGAAAATTTTCAAATTGATATTTGTTAAGGGATAATGCTTTTAAATGAAGTACAATCAGATTCTGATAATAAAAATTCCATTTGCACGTCACATAAGTTCGTACTAGATGTTACTTTTTCGAGTTATATAAAATTGATAATTTCTGTATAATTTTATTTACCTTTAAAATATTTATAAACATTAATTATCTACCAAAATATTGGTCTTCTAATTAAATCATGCACCACACATCATATCTAACAAAGTACTGTTGATCTACAATAGTTTCTACGTGAAATACCCCACTTAATTCATGCCAACTACGTCATGGCCAAATTCACCCAACCTGTCTGAATAGGTCACATATTACGGTACTGTCTTAATCATCTACTGATAGATTAGTTTTACCTGTTAATATTGATACTGATGACTATCCCCAACCTTACAGTAGGTGAGAATTACGGTTTAATTTCCATTATATGACTTATATCGTAGAAGTAATTTAACTCACGTTGTACTACATTATCTTATATTACTAGTATCGCAATTCACGCGAAGTCTTTAGCCAAATAATGGAATAAGTGTCGGCTTAGATTGGACTAAGCAACGTATGCGGTTTTACCGGACAGGTGCCACATGCTGACAGGAGGCTCTAAAATGATTAAATTTGTTACGTGAATGACCCTATGCTTTCACGGACTTAGCAAAATCTCTTTGTATAACAGTTGTAGCGGAGCATATCACATTTCAGCCAATTAATTTAATTTAATAACGAAAAGTTAGAAGCTTACTTTCATATTTATACCATTAAACTAGCGTTTTATTTTTCTAACTTTTTTAATGTTTAAAGCTGAAACCTATTCAGAACAAATGCTGTTATATTAAAGCCGAATTCAATGTTTGGTAAGGATCAGAGGATCTAAAATACCTTTGTGAATTGATAAAGTCTATTCCCTATCAAATGTTTTTAATTTATTAAGCATACACTTATTTCATTTATTTTACTAAGGAAAATTTTGTTTCTATCGTTTAAGAAGTAAACTAAAAGAACTTAGACTTTTAATTTATTTACTATTCTAAATTTGTAAAAGAAAATTGTTAATTAAACAAAACAAAGGAAACAACTTTTCTTAATTAAAATATTTAATTTTTAAGTATGGAGAATAAAACTTGCCAAGCAAAAAAACGTACTCAAGTTTATTTTGCGGTTTGGTACAGTCAATAAATTATATTCAATTTTTCTAAAGAAATATTAAATCTGCAGATTTAGAACAGTCAATAAATGACTAAGGATTGTTATTCAATAAAAAAAAGAAAAGTTTTCTTTTTTGAAATAATACCGTAATAAAGTATAATCATTGCGGTGAATTTGAGCTTTGTGCTGTAAGATCAATATTTTAAACAGTATAGACACTGAAAACTGAAGTGCAGAGAAACGAATTAATTAATGTCGAACTTAAAGACTTTGAACTATAATGGAGCTCTAATTTGTCAGATAAATTTGAAATTCTTACAAAATTCGGAATATTGTATAACGTATATTTTGAGTATCATTTATGATAAATTAGCGATTTATAAACTAAGTGCAAAATAGTTCGCTAGCAAGGTACCATTTCTATTTATTTATATCAATCCTTATTTCGATATTTTATTTATGTTTTGAAGGCTTCCTATTGTCGGAAACATATTTTTTTTAATTAAAATTCTCATTCTGTTAATGCATTCGATGTAGAATATAATGTACTGTTCATTTATTAAATGTGTTGGTCGCCGTTATTATGCTTAGTTAACGCCCAAACATTATGTAACGAACATTTAATCCAAATAAAAACAAAGTATGCACTTGCTGTAGCTGAAAAGTGTTCCAGACTGAGCAGTCAAGAAATACTAGTGGAAAATGCTTCAAAGATCAGCAAAAGAAAATGAAAATACATTTGCCCAAGCAGACAGAGATGGGGAGAGAGAGAGAGGGAAAGATTGATCATTTGTTGCCAACAAAACTCAAACTCTCCTCAAAACTTTTTTTAAACATATTGCACTCCCACGTAAGCGATTTTAGTAAAAAACCACATAAATAAGGGTGCTACCTCAATTCAATATAATTGCTTAGATAGATTGTTAAAATAAAACAATCAATAACATTTTATTAGCTAATATTCCGTTAAAGAGGTCGATATCACAATAAAATGAAACAAACACAGACAACTTCAAAAATAGCCTTTGGTATAAATGGTATTTTAGGTAAAACCTTGGCATTTGTTGACAAACATCTTACAAAATATTTTACAAAGCAATAATCATTGTCAAACTGAATCTCAATTTTGTTACTTCTTCTAAGCTAAAAGTTTCGGTGCGGGACAGAACGCCAAAATTTAAATGTTAGAAATTTAATTTCAAAATGTACTTCATAATGATGTTCTTCTGATTCCGATTAGGAATTTACTACGTATATCTTGTTAGAAGATGGTCTTATTGTTTGAAAAATCTATGTATTATCATGAATGTATGAAAATAAGTTAATTAAGGTTGTCATTATATAGTGTTACGTATCTTTCAGTTATGTTTGCAATGTTACTTCTTTATCCAAGGAGAAATCATACTTTTAAACGTTTCCTTAGCTGAAAACTTACCGACTTCTGCCAGGAGTGAATTCACGTCCTATGGGCTTAAAGTTAGCTATGCCATACGTCGGCTGTCGTAGTGTTCATTTCTAGTATGTTATTGGATTACGTTTAGAAGTAACTATGTTGGATTAAACTCGCACAAATACCTATACCTAGACATATTTAGAAGTAATTAATTTTGAAGTAATGATATTGTATTCGTCTTCACAAAAGGAAGCTTAATTAATATTAAAATATGCATCGTAGAAGATACGTAAACGATAATAAATCTTGGCGCTCAAGTGACGCCGCGTGAGCCCATTTATCACAAATTACTTCTTTAGGAGTAAATGTAGAGTAAAGGGTTTTGGCTTTTACTGTCCTATTTTAAGCGCATCCCTTTCTCTATTTTCAGTATCTTTAAAGATCGGTTTAGGCGAATAATAACATTTTCTATTAACTTTATATTTAACCATCTACTAATTAAATAAAATTAGCTTTTGTAGATACCTTCTGGTGAAAAGCTAAAAGATAAGGAAAATCATTCCAACTTAGGGAAGAATTTTAACGATATCCCTTCCTTACCACTTACATTGAAAATTAAGAACCCTTAATCATTATGTTTTATTGTAATATAGTGGTCTAAATAGCTGAAACATCTTAAACAACTTGGTAAAACTGAGGAAGCATAGATTAAAGCAATCGGCACAATTTAGATTAGAGTAAGCCTAGAATGAAAGATACAACTACAAGAATATTTTCTTAGATAAAAAATTAAACATTGTAAAATTTAATATAAAATATTAGTGCATGAGAAATTTAATAAATTAACCGTGGTTAAATAATTGCAACGAATCTTATGCTAGATAACAAAGGTATTATCACCCTTTATCAAAACTCAGAATCGTATACAAGTTCGTAAAATCCACATTAGCACATAGCTCTGCAGAGCGCACCGAAGAGTACTACAAAGAGTCTTCAAGGAATTCTGGCTCAATCTAGATGGGCTTACACGAAATTTTCTAAACTGCTGTTATCTGCTTCGTTTGGCAGCTATAAACACTTATAATAAATTACTTTATTACATAATTTAGTTACGTAATCTTTGTTGGGTTCTAGAATTGAAGTAGAGAAACTAGTTCGAACTGTATTGATCTTTATCAGCCAATTCAGGATTAACACCATTCCGTATAATGGATTCTAATATTTAAAATCATTTTCTTTACCTACAGAGAATTTTACTTAATTTGTCTAGTCAAATGTTTACGTTACTCACCCTAGCGATCTCATTAAATAAATTTAATTAACGGCTTTATCATATTCCGCCAAGCGAGAACAAAGTTTTACGATCTGTACATTTATTGAAAATTCAAATTAAATAAAATAATAAATCAATAATATTCACATTTAAATACTCAAGTATACAAATCCTAAAGGAACAATTAATGTTTACAAATCCTTCGGACGTTTCTCTTTGCAAGCTAATGACAGGTAGTAAACAAGAATTTATTGCAATTTATTTATGTGCATCAGAGAAACAACTTCTTGTTCTATAAAAACATTTATTCAAAATTAAAACAGAATTTCTTTTTAAAATTTAATTACGTAACATGAAACGCCCTTGCCTATGTTCAATGTATGTATTAAAATGATTTCATAAATACACTTACGGCTTAAATTTTCGTGTGTATTTTCTTCGATTTTAAAATATTAGACTTCCATCTGGCTATTCAAATTCCAAGTCAACTGATTTTAAAAGGATTTATGTCCCTTTTAAATATCCAATTCAAACTTGCGGTCTTCTCTTAAGATGCGTCTATGACCATTGGATTTTATTTTCCTGTTTACCTTAGGAACATTTTATTTACGTTAATATGTAAACCTTAGAGCTTAATAATGCCACGATACACACACCACAAAGTAAGATTGTCTACATTCCTGACTTCTACGGACCTTAAAATTTGTCTTCGCTTGATTAATTCACCAGCGATACTCACTCGCACAGGAAGAGGTAAGATAAGATTAAATTGCATCCTCAGATCTTGTATTAACATTAGAACATCCCACTCCTGTATTTTTTATCCAATGGCTGATTCCAGATTTCAGAATTTTTGGTTTCATGTTTGAGATAGCGAACGTTAAATTTCTGTTCAAAAAGTGTTCTTTTTCCTTTGCATTTTGCAGCTTAAATCCGGGTTACTTTTTATTGACGGCAAAATGTGCTTCGCTTTGGCGGTATCTATGCTCTAAGAGATTTATGTAAAACGTTTTATTGCCTAATTCCATTTTACATGCCAATGCTTTGAAGTTTTATTGTTTTACACAAATTTAAAGCTCACGTGCGATTTGTTTATTACGCGCATTTTGAATCTTGTGAACTTGTAAATTTTTATAACCTATGAAAATTAGTTTAAAACTTAATAATACTGGTTATTTTATATTACAGAAAAATTATTTAGAAGTTTAAACTAAATGATAGTTTATTTACATTTCTAATGTTAGAACAACGTAATTGTTTACTTATTAATTATGGTGTCTAACACTGTACTGTGTTCTGGTGGTGATTTGGTATTTTAGCGGTACAAAATCGAACAGTGAACATTTCCGTGTATTTTAATATCACACTTCGTAAATAATATTTCATTCATAATGATTTTGGCATTCGCTAGGAGTTAACTATCCCGATGTTTCGCCTATGCACACTGCATATGCGAAATAATGGGTTATCGACACTTAAAATAAATTCCAGAAAACAATACATTACTCAGTCATTTTAACAAGTACCGAAAAAAACCGAACTAACATACTGCGAGAATTGTTATTCAAGTCATATTCTACAAGAGGGTTAAAACGAAGACCATAAATAAACAAAAAATGCAGTTGTTACATAACGTTTGCTGAATTTCTAAAATTGTCGTATTGTAAAGTTGTGCTCATTGTCAAGTGTTGAAACAGATTAAATCTCGGCATTTCAATTCTAATTTAAGTTCAAGCTTAAACTAAAGTAACACTAAAATAAATAGCACTGCATATCAGTTACAATTTAAATAATAAGCCACACTTATGTTCAATTTAACTTAAGTTGTAGCAGAAGTATGGTTTATGTTACCCTTAAAATACACACAAGTTAAAATAATTAGGGAATAATTGTAAGTGACAAAGAAATAGTATTTATACCACAGCCGTTATATAACTTTTACTATTAGGAGTTTTATGATAGATATTATAACGGGATAAACGACGTTTAGCCCCTTGCTCCGGCCGCGCCGCCGCAGTAAAGATTGTGGTGTTCCACGTTAGTTAATAAATTACATGTAGCTACGTCTTGAAATCGTCAAAAATTGAAAAAGTCTTGATTAAGGGCGCCGCTTTGTTTAAGTTAATTGGCCAGTTGATAAAGAAATCGGAAAAACAGAGAACCCTATCTCACAGTCTATAACGCAAAAATCTACAATAGCACACTTACTATTTAATTGTTTAACGTACGCCACTGGGGTCCTATTTCGATCAGGTCAAATTAGACGTATAATCTAAAATATATTATTTACTTAATACTAATAATTCCCCCTGAAAGAAAGCATTGGTTACTACAATATGATTAATTATATAACAATTATTTTTAGGTTAGGTATTTAGAAATTAGAAATGATAGAAATCAATGATTCAAGTTCATCAAGTAGTGATGACGAAATTGTAATTAGTTTTATATGACAACGCCAACGAAAAGAAAAACTATATAGAATCCTGGCAAGGATCAGCTCACGATTCACATATATTCAGAAACTCGAATATTAAAAAGTGTGTTGACAGAGGAGAATTTGGAAATGGTGTGTTATTAGCGGACAATGCTTATGCATTCCCAATTACAAATGTACAATCCCCTGCAGAACATGCATTTAATAAATCACATATACAAACACGAAATGTAATTGAAAGAACATTTCGTGTTTGGAAAAGGCGTTTTCAAATCTTATCTGTTGGAATAAAATTAGATATTATTAAAGTACAATGTCTCATTGTTGCTACTGCTATTCTGCATAACATGGCAGTATAAGAAAGGGAAGCAGATGCACCACCATTTGCCATGGTCGAAATCGGCACTAGGTCGGACCACATTCTTGATCTACGGACCCAACGCTAACAGCGAGGGCGGCTAGACTACTACGGTGCTAGGAGCGGCTCGAAACACCGACATAAACAGCTGTTGACATTTCTGTCAAAGATAGTGCTCGGGTCCGCGTTACACACGTTGGCTGGTGTGCCACTGGCTCAGGTCGTGATAAAGTATATGTTCAACCGGCGTCAACCAGTTAACCAGAACTGGTTGCTTGCGTTTAAAATCCCCACTCTACGTACTCAAATCTGACGCAGGTATCATTCGGACTGGCTCCCAATTATATAAGATTTACAGCTTACTGCTAACTTAATATTTAAAATAAAGCAAATAACTGGGAAGACGTTTGATAGTATAATCAAATTAATTGCAAAATAAAACGTCACAAATTTTCCGATTAATATCCAGCGCATTCGTTCCGCGTAGGAATAAATCAAAAGATTATACAACTCAATTCAGCTACACTAGGTCGTCAATTAAACGTAGTCAAGATCAATAAACCAATAAATCTATCAAACGAGCAAGTATGGTGGAGACGCCACCATCCTCCATTAACTAAGCTTCACTGGGGAAGATACAGTATATAAATATCTCTTATAAAGAGCTTCGGTTGTTAATACCGAAAACTAAGGTTTATATTTCAGACAGGGCTTCCTTTTTTTCGTGATAAGGGACTAAGTCTCACAAAGAAGAGAGCATATAATAGCACTGAGAGGGGTTTTTGAATACTACAGGCTTCAACACACGTCTGGCGATGCGTAAGAGAGAATTATCTGCTTTTTTCTACACTCTAAAAATACCTAGTCTTACAGCACGCAGGTGGGGGTGGTTATACATACTGTATTATGGAATAAGCTAGTCCCTATCCTGGGCCTGAACCAGTAGGGTTCACCATCTACTTCAGAGTCTATAAAAGTGGACTTTTCAATTCCCACTTGTTGGTTATTTGCGGGTCCGGATACACACACTCACGGTCGCGCAAATCACGTTGTTAGCTCCCTTCACTCATCTGCCAAAACAAGCTTTGCTATTCTCTCACGCGCAATTAGGGGCTTCGCTCGCGTCTTTACGGATCAATGTGACGTTTGCACATATTTTACATCACCTATATAAAGACCGTGCGTGCTTTACCTAGGGAATTACTAGAACCGGTCAAATCATCGCAAAATGCCAAACAAAATCGACCATTTAAACGTTCCAATCATACTGTCAAAACTCTAAAAACAAATTATCTATCTTGATATATTTTTTTATTCTCCCTCAAAAAAACTACCGTTTCCATGACGTAACGCCATGTTTTTTTTTAAAAAGAACTCTGGCTGCTCTGATCATGCGAACCAAAAATACTAACCCTAACATATTACATGCGCATATCGAAGAAGCTATAGTATACGTAAACAATGCACCACCTGAAGTTGTTGTAATTAAAGATCACAAAAAAGGCACCCATATATTCAATATTTTCATAATTTATTGTAAACTATGTTAATTAAATATATACAATTTTAAATTAACATACTATATATTATTCAACTGTTTTTGTTTAATTGCCAATTCACATCGCACATCGTAATATTTCCATTTAAAGTACTTGAGTTTCTTTCATATGCTACAGTTCCAATTTGAGGTTTGCAGCTTGTAACTCAACTACTTTGGTTTTCGCTTCAGCCAAATGGCACCACTTTTTATTGGTTAAAGTACCAGTGACTTTTCTTTTGGGCTCTAAACAAAAATATTACATTAAAAATAAATATTTCTAACTCCTATTAAATAGAAAGGACTAGCATGATTGACATTTAATTAAATATTTTTGTAGTAAATTAACAAATGAGTTTGGATTGCAAACAGAAATTTGTGCATCTCAATTATCAATTATAAAATTAATGTGCACCTTATAATGAAATATATAATTTAGCTTAACTGTTGTATCTACTACCAGTTTGCAAAAATATACATTTACCTATTGCAACTCTTGAGCCTCTAGGTTTTGTTCGGCGCTCTACATTTTTATTGGAAGTTCTACATTCACCTATTTCTTGTTCAGCTCGCCCTGATTGGGCCGTTAATGTGCTACACATTGAATTTATAACTATAGGCGTACTTGCTGCGATGATCTAAAAATGTATTTTAAAATTTATAAGTTTAATATTAGTTACCCTATTCTTTATATTAGAGTTTATTGGTGACGGTATATTTGTATCAAACTGTGCAGTATCGAATACAACTTCTATTGCACTTTCTCGATCACTATCTTGCATTTGTGTATTGGATAAACATAATCAAAGCTGCCTAGATTCCCGTTTCCTGTTTAATAACAATATTTGTTTGTCATTTTTATCATAATATGTTTCTGTCGAAGATCGTCCCCCTGTGCCATTCATATACATTTTTTCGTTGTAACCTTTCTTTTAGGTGTTTTTTACCATTTTTCCACCTCTTTCTTAATACAACTGCAGAGAGTGGCTGTAAATTGCTATTCATTGCATTAAATTGTTTTGATAATCGTTTTCCATGTCACACTGGATTTTTGTTTTCTAAAAATTTCCAATATTTCTTAACTAAATCTTTTAAAAGATTAATTTCGCAAGATGTGAAATTAGCACTTCTTTTGTTAGAATCAATGCTACAATTTTATTTCATTCTTATCTTACAGGTTACGCAGATAATTTTATATAATCTACTTACCCTTCACATTAAAACTACACTATTATATAAACTGCTCTAAATTTAAACGCTTTATTTTTAAACTGTAACTTGTACCATACTATCAAAAGCTAGGTTAACCTGACTATATCTTATGATTAACGCGAACATTAAACCACAAACGACACTAATATTGATATTTATCTGTTTTTCTGCGGAATTGGAATCGCAACCTCTTATTTTAAAATTTTAGCTTTGGTTTAGTAAAGGGAATTATTTCTGACAACTGAAATATGCAAATCAATTTAAGTACAACTTATGTTATAACTTCTACTTAGCTAAGCTAAAGCTTAAGTATTAACTGAAATGCCGGGCCTATGACACTCACACCGTGAAACAATGTGATTGTAGGTAAAGCGCTACACCATAAAGTCAGGCGGGAGTAGAGACGGTACTAGCATTCGAGCGCCCTGTATACAAGATATCAGGAATAATATGGCGACCACTCAGTTCTAGACGTTAATATTTAAGCTGACTAATAAACTACAGCGAAGTCGTCACACCCTAAGTATAATAAATGTTCTTACCTGGAGCTGGACGTTTTCAGTTCTAAATATAAGTAAAGAGTTTACTACGAATGTCGTGATAGATCACACAAATCATAAATTATCGAACCAAATAGACAAGGGTGGTTCTTTCAACGCGCCTCCTATAATTATGTCATTGATTACTGAATAGTAAACAGTAAATTTGCTGTTTACTAAGGTTTAAGAACTTGACATTAAGCGATATCCTCTCTAACAAATAGAATTCTTTTTACTTTCCGCATTCATCAGAAGTTAAAGATAATTACAGTTTGAGATTGCTTATGAAATTCATGTAAGAAAGTTAAATGGACTCGCATCTGAATTAAACTTTACGTTAACTTATATAACGACCAATTTTTAAAATCAATAAATTTATATCAATAAATAACTGCCGGCTTGATAGATTCATAAATAGTATAGCTTGGCCGTTTTAACCCGAGAAAGAACGGGTCGGTAGCTTCGGTTTGATAAATAACAAATCTTGCCTTTTTACACGAATTAAGGTGTAAACAGAAAGCATATTGTAGTTTTTACGTTGTTTATTCTTGTTTTATGGATTCATATGTTAAATTTCTTGTATTATTGAATTGCAAATAGTAAAATTTTATAAGTATATTCACGTTTTATACATAATTAACAATCAGATAATATTTATGGAATAATTATACTATTGAAAACGGCAGATATGTATAGCATAAATGTTAACTTCAAAATAAAATTATAAAAATTTTACACCGGTGCGGGATGGTTTAAAAACTGTGATTGGAAGTATCATCAAACTCAATATAACGTTTAGGTTTTACACTAGGTTGTCGATTTTCGCATCGCTTTCTGTTTCTTTTAATATTCGATAAACAGAAGCCCCTGGTATGCCTATTGCGATACATAAATGTTTTTTTAATTCCCCTTCATTGGAATTACTGTCTATTTCTTTTTTTGAAATATTTTTAAAAAATTCAAACACAACTTCGCGAGTTTATCCAAACATGCCTTTGCTATAACCTAACTTAGATTGTACACTGTTCACACTCATTGTACAAGACACTTGATATACTGCAACTCGTTAAGCCTTTGAAAGTTGCTGGCGTACTGATAATAATTAGAATGAATTTTTAGTTCAGAATATATTAATCCATGCCCTCTTTAAGCGTCTTATGCGCGGTATACAACCTTTTCTCAGCTTAAAACGGCCGAGCCCAACGTCAATATGTCAACAAGATTCTTGGCGATGCCTTTCCATGTGTGCAATAAAATATTCACCGGATAGATGTTTACCCAATCGACAAACAATTGGTATACATTCCCTTACAAATAATAGATCATGCAGCAAGATAAATTTGTAAGGAGCACCATCAGCGTTTTTGAATAAAATTACACTAATAAGCAAAACTAAGTATTTACTATTTTACAAAAATGATAAATTAATTTTTAACCCAAACATACAGCAATATCAGTTTATTTCAATAGTTGACCGATTTTGTTGGACACGCGCACTACTTCACATAAGTACAGCTTTAACATCACTATTATAAACAATAAACAGTAATTGATTACAAATATAATTTTCTACTGTATGGCTCGTCAAACAGTTTAATTTGAAGAACCTTAGACATTCATAACGCTCGGAAAAATACGTAAACAGGCAACCGAACTTTATTGATAAGCAGAATTGAAATAGTGGGCTTTGTTTGTGTCCCAAAATCCGAACTTTGGGGTGTTATTATTACATTATGAGGTATGACATTTTAATTGTTGCATATGGAATTGGGTTCCTTTTAAATATTTTGGGTCGACGAATAAATAGAAATAAACTAATTGTTGGTTACTTGTCCATCCTTACCATAGATTTAGCTCTGAATTAAAATAATAGTTCAACAGCTTATATGCCAATTGTTGGTTACTCGGCCATCCTAGTATGAAGTACGACAGCTTGTATACTAACAAAATTAAGTGGCTTGGATTTCCAATATTACGAAACCGCCAAAGAGGCGATTAAATATGTTGCTTTCTACTTAAGGCACTCACCTTCAGGAAATGTCCGGAAATTTTGTACATGAAAACAGCCACGAATGAAGAGGCACTTAATTTAACTTTATATTATGAATCCCGTGTCAATAAATTTGGGGATAACCGCCTAATCACAAGTAACCGAATTATAAAAATTATAAAAAAATCCGTATAACAAAAATGTTCTTACAGCTAAATCTATGGAATTTAATTGGTTCAGTAATTACAACAATTTATCCCAAATAAACAGAATTTTTAATG